>ML427353.1:0-111617 GCA_005239525.1 Nicotiana knightiana
CCTCAAAACACACCACAGCCTACCCCTGATCCCCAGAACTCAACCAATGATCACCACTACACCTAAATCCCTAGAGTCCACGAAAGTAACCCCATATACATAGAAAATTTACCCCATATTTCACAACAAACCCCGAACACACCAGAA
Organism: Nicotiana knightiana; assembly: GCA_005239525.1. NCBI lineage: Eukaryota > Viridiplantae > Streptophyta > Magnoliopsida > Solanales > Solanaceae > Nicotiana > Nicotiana knightiana. The sequence continues at coordinate 148 of ML427353.1, forward strand.
TCTGCCAAGAATGACCTGTTCATCAAGAACATGGCGGAGGAACTTAAGAAGCTTACAAGTCGATTCCAAGGTGTTGAAGGTGGTAAAGAAATAAAAGGTTTGAACTATGAGGATTTATGTATTCAACCGGACGTAGACCTGCCAGAGAGTTACAAACCTCCTAATTTCGAAATGCTCGACGGAACAGGTGACCCAAAGGTGCATCTGAGGATGTATTGAGACAAGCTCGTAGGGGTTGGTAAAGATGAAAGAATTTTCATAAAGTTATTCATGAGGAGCCTCGATGGAGACGCCCTATCTTGGTATATCAGTCAAAATCCAAAGAAGTGGATTGACTGGGTAAGCATGGAGTCAGATTTCATGGATCGGTTCAGATTCAATACAGAGAATGCGCTAGATGTCTTCTATATCCAGAATCTCAGAAAAAATCAAACAGAGACTTTCCACGAGTATGCTACTCAATGGAGATCAGAAGTTGCAAAGGTAAGGCTGGCATTGGAAGAAGAACAAATGAATAAATTCTTCGTCCGGGCCCATGATACGCAATATTATGAGAGGTTGATGGTTATTAAATTCTCTGACATTATCAAATAGGGAGAAAGAATTGAAGAGTAGATGAAAAGTAGGATGGTAACAAATTTTGAGGCATTACAAGCTACGAACAAAGCCTTGCAGTCAGAGGGCATATCCAAAAAGAAGGAAGTAGGGGCTGTGATGGTAGCCCCAGGTCCGAAATCTCCTCACATACCAAATGCATCCACCCACATATCAGCCTTCATCTCCCAGATATCAATAACCCCCCACTGCATACCATACTTACAATACCCAGCCAGCATATTACCACCCATCACTAGCCCGCCAAAAATACCAAAACCCCAGGCAAATTTCAACCGTAGACCGCCCAGACAATACACTCCAATTGCCAAATCCATTGACCAGTTGTATGAGAGATTGAAAGATGCCGGTTATGTCACTTCATTCCCGTTGTCTTCATGGAAAATTCCTCTCAATGGGTCAATCCAAATAAGATATGTGCCTACCATTCGGGCATAAAGGGTCACACTATTGATGAATGTCTCACCCTGAAAGACAAGATCCAAACATTGATTGACAACAAGGTTATACAGGCAAAGGAGGTTGCACCTAATGTTCCCAACAATCCCCTCCCGAATCACATGGGCGAGGGCGTAAATGTAATAGAAACTGATGAAGAATGGGATCCGGAAGGGTCAGTTGGGCTCATTCGAAAAAGGGATGATCCCAAAAAACCTACAGTCACTCTCACTCCTATTGTGATATGGATACAGTCACTGATCGAAGTTGAGGTAGCCGCATCAAATCCGTTCGAAGTCGAAGTAACAACACCTTTAGTCGCGCCTGCTCTGTTTGAAGTAGAAGTGATAGCACCATTCACCGTAACGGTAGCACCCGCAACATCCTTTAATTCCAATGTTGTACCCTGGGACTATACCGTAGAAATGAGAAGGAAAGGAAAAGGGAAATGGAAGAAGCTGGTGCAGTGCAGGGTATGACAAGAACTAGTAGGGTTTACACGCCTGTGCATTTGGGGGGAACAAGTAAAGAAGCCGCGTCCAAGCAGCCTATTATTGAAACCAGCCCAAATTCTAGAGAAAGGTGCAAGCAAGGGAGTATTCTGTGGTTGATCATTTGAACAAAACCCCTGCTCAGATATCCATTTTATCACTACTACAGAATTCTGAAGCACATAGGAATGCATTGATGAAGGTATTGAACGAGGCTTATGTACCCAACTCATTACCAGTGGAGAGATGGCCAACATGGTAGGACAAGTCTTGGAAAGCCATAAGATCACTTTCCATGAAGATAAATTGCCTCCAGAAGGGTTGAGCCATAACAGGGCGCTGCATATCACAGTACAATGCAAAGCCAAATTTATTGTCAGGGTCTTGATAGATGGGGTTTCAAGTCTCAACATTTGTCCGTTGACTACTTTGAAGAGGTTAGGTAAAGGCTTGCATGAGATACGAGCAAGAACTATGAACGTAAAAGCGTTCGATGGGTCTCAAAGGGACACAATCGAAGAAACAAACCTTTGTTTACAACTGGGACCAACCTGGTTTGATGTTGAATTCCAAGTGCTCGACATATCCGCCTCATACAATCTGTTGTTGGGACGACCTTGGATACATGCCTCTGGGGCTGTAGCTTCCACTCTGCATCAGGCTGTGAAGTTTAAATGGAACCATCAAGAGGTGATCATTCATGGAGATGGGAATAACCCCATCTACACCAACCAGATTGTTCCGATTGTGGAAAATAGAAGGAAGTTGGGTAACGAGACTTAACATCGCATTGAGCGTGTTAACGCGATCAAGAAGGATAAATGGTGGAGTAGCAAAATTGAGAGCATATTGGCATGGGTCTGATAAGAACCTGGTTATGGGTTCGGAAAGAATCTCCAGGGTATTACCAAACCAATAAAGTTAAAACGTCATGGCACAACCTTTGTACTCGGATATCAGTATACCTAGGACAAGTATCAGAATTGGTCGCCACCATAGCGTGGTCCTTATTACCTTCTCGAGCAGCCGATACCACATCTGAGCCAATTCTTCCATCAGGCCGATATGATGTGGGGATCTGAAGAAGATGAAGCGCTAGTTGGTTTAAGAAATCTATTCTTAGTAAATAAAGACATGGACTGCAGTGTAATAGTTGAGGAGGAAGGCCTCGTTATCCAGACAGTGGATGTCACGACCCAAACTGGAGGATCATGACTAGCACCCGGGCCATACTTGCCGAGCACTAACATACATTTTATCTAACCTTCTTATTATCTTTAAGGGATAACGAGATCAATATAAATGATAGATATGGATCATGAACATACATCACATGGGATGACAAGATTGATAAGAAACTACATAAAAGGTACGAGCTACAACGCTGCCATGAAAGACTATACAACAAAAATTAGCCAATAAGGCATACCAAACAATACATGAGTCGACACCTGTCTATGAACCTATAAAGGAGCATAAGTAATGCAACATAGCCAGAACAGGGCCCCGACATACCCATAATATCTATAACAAAAATGCATACCAAGACCACGGAAAATCCGGAGAAGGGATCTCGCCTATAACCGCTAAACCGGAAAGCCTATTGTGGTGGGGGAGCTTTGTCTACCTGTCTATCAGGACCTGCAGTTGGACATGCAGCGTCCACAAATAAAAGGACGTCAGTACGAATAAAGTACTGACTAAATAAGGCATGAAAGCATAAATAAGAATAGGTGTGTAAAGAGAGATGTAGAAGATACAACTTGTAGCATCTGAGTGCTTCTAAGAGACATTAACATGAAATGCATGATACATATATACACATAATCTTTTTAAACATCCACCTCTGTGGGCATCATCATCATCATATCATACCCGGCCTCAAAGAGGAATCGGTAAACCCAACTGATCAGTGGTTTCACAATAGGTTCCATACCCGGCCGACTATAGCTCGGCTCGGTAGAGTAAAATAGATACATATATATATAATGCATGCAGGACTCATTGGAATCATGTTCTGAACATTTCGGAGCGACGTAAGGTCGATATTCTCCTTACACATTATTAGGATTAACTCTTCATCAAGAATATTATAAGAATCAGAAAGTACCAACAACATTGATAACATAAGAATAAGAGAAGCAACCTTAACATCAATTGTTCCATAAGAAGGGAAATAATGTAAGTACTACTAGCTTCAAAGAGTAGAGCATCTTTGGAAGATCGTTCATTGTATTATGTACAATTGGAGTCGTGAAAAATAAGGAAAGGGATAGCCTCACATACCTTGTATATACTTTCCCAACCTCAAGCTACACAAATGTCATAACTCCTTAATCTACAATAAGAGAAATGACACTATCGTTATCGTTTAAGCATCATAACTATTATGTATCGACCACAACCTATTTTATGATGAAATGGACAGCACCTCCCCTATTTATATGACTTCACACAAGTCAAAAAAATCACCAAACAGCCCAAGCAACATCAATAATAATCATATTGAACCTCCCAAAACAGTCCACACACAACCTAATCACTTCACACATAAGACAACCACCGTAGTCGTGTCAAACGACCCGGAAATATTACAACGAACGACCAGCTCACAACCCTACATATATATTCTGTTTCTCCACACTATTACTCTTCCAAAACTCTACAAAACAGTAGTAAAACACGCAGCCCAAAAACAACACAAAACAGTCTGCTACAAGTCAAATAACTCTAACTCACGGCTTCCGATCACCGTCCCGTGAGTTCTAACTATTAGGAAACATATTTATCAACCTTCCTTGATATTTAAACACTTAAATACAGATATTATACGCTTATTAAATATGAATTACCTTCTAAAACTATAACTACAAAGAAAAAGGAGAGGCGGTATAATGACACTGACGTCGTAGGGATTGTTTTGATGTTATTGCTTCTCGATTTCTTGCCCGAAATGATAATATTCTTTGAAACCCTAGAGGATAGCTTGAGGTTATGTTATGGGTGTTCTATGGCCGTTTTATGCTGAAGAATGTAGAGAAATACGACCTAAGGTTTATATATATCAAGTTTGGAAAAGTCAAAGAGGTGCTAGCTTAGCACCCTAGGATTGGTCCATCTTCCGATGCTTATATCTTATTATCCTTATGTCTTATGAATGAAAGATTAAAAGAGTTGGAAACTAAATTCAAAGACCTTCAATTTGGTATATTATATATCCCAGTAAGACCTCATATAGCACATGAAATGTATTGCTCAAAAAGCATTAGTGATCCACCTAATAGTCACTTATGATGTCTGCGCAGTCTCGCGAAACTACAAATATCTCTATATTCCTACGTCATATCGATGAACGGTTTAATGCATTGGAAACTAGACTCATAGATATTAAATTTGGTTGGTAGATCATAAAATAATTCCAAGTATATTGGGATAAAAGCTCAGTTACATTTGACCTAGTTTTAAGCACATTATGAGAGTAACTTGTGAAGACCTTTGTCGACTTTTGTTCCACAACATGCTTGACTTCAAAATGTAGAACACAACTATCAAACAATAAAAATTAACTCATATCATAACCTCCTTATCATGTAATGAACCATATTCTCACCCTAAAGTACATGTTATAACATTCCAAACTCGTCGACTTTTGACGAAACTTATTTTCTTCAATTGGTTTAGCTTCTAAGCTTTCCAACCCTCTTGGTACTTGTTATTAATGATCTTAAATATTTGTAACCTCCAATGTAACATGATTAACTNCAATAACTCTTACGAATAATTTAACATTGTCTTTTCCATTTAGGGAGTTGGTCGATGAATAAATCCAAAGGCTAGAACATTCCCCCCTTTTGGCCTCTTTCTCACACCACGACTTGTGGTCGAACTCCTTTCAATGTCGTAACTACTTCTACCTTTTTTCATGCAGCCTAGACAATTCTAACCTTGAATGTGCGCTAATGCGACTCTTATCTCCTTTTTTATTTCTTGTTAACTTTTAACCTATCTTTATGATTCACTTGGTGAAGATATATTGTACTATGACAAGTTGTGCCTCTGGGCATCTATAGGTGTAGTAAAGTTCTTTGTTTGGTATTTTTCTTTGTTTGGTATTTTGTTCAACTTACGAATATTGCTATATCTTGTTTCATATCCTCAGTTATCTATGATTATGGATTTACCACTAGTAGGTAGATCATACTATACCATAACTCTGACTTCGGTTTATTATTATGGAGACTTGCCACCTAACTCCAGGTTTTTCTCTCACTGCTTATCCTATATGTATAAATCTAAGCCATTTAATGCTTCCTTATTAATGTCCATATTTATAATGACAGTATAATATCATATCATACTTTGTAACTTTCATCCATTCATTATTGATTAAACTTCATATTGATCTATAATCTACCAGTGATAATTTAAAATCTCTTATGTAATATATCGTCACTGAGGCTCACGTCTCATCAGGGAACATCTGAAGTGATTTTCCCGATCCACTTAGGGACGATACTATAATGCAATAACTGTATGGAAACCGTCAGCTCTCTTTTTGTGATGAGTTTAATCCCAAGGAATTACCTATTCTCGTCACCTTCTCACACACCTTTTCTTATCCTTACTCCTGCCTAGCTAAAACCTTGTTGCTCTACCATACTTTAGCTTGCGACCTACGCACATCTACTTATACTACTCGTAACCTTCCTTTCATCATGTTATCACCATAGATTTCCTTTCACGCCTTCTCAGTTGTCTTTAAACATAAACAATTACTTGTCATGGTCATTCTGCCACTTGTTGCATGGATACTTGGCCTATCTTAGTGCCCATGAATACGGGAGTTCCCTGTAACTCATATGATCTCAATTATCAACTTTTGATTGAATTTTTTTCTTCTTCCATTCATTATCTATGATAGGTTCCACTTTCTTCTGGAGTTCATAAAACATTATAGTGAGACTGCTGTTACAAGACCATTTCTACTTTAGGTCACTATGCTTATGTTGAAGCCTGCTTCCTTATTTCCTCAGCTAGTCTTTCGTTGTAGTACTTAGGGAAGAACTTCTAACTCTTATAAAGCTGAGACCTTGTTACATTGTATATCCCACGATATTTCTGATGTTCTTACTCGCCTATCATTATCCTTAGTTACTTACCTCCATGCCCTTGTGCTTGTAGGGTATCTTCTGAATTGAAATTCCAGTTGTCTCCATTGTGGCACTCTTTTTTATTTCTGTAACACTTATATTGTACCTTCTACTACCCCAACTCTTGTCTGAATATTTCTCGAGGATTACGATTTTGTATCTAAGAGACTGAATTTCCTATGTTGGGTTTCACTATGTTTATCTTGCATGATCTACTAATTTGCCTATATCCTTCTATCTAACCATAACTAGGCTCTTCCTGAATCAACTACTGACTACCCATTAGTCCACTCTCATATCTTTATTTTATGTAACGCCTCTTGGGTTATGTCCTTTGTCTTAACTTACCTCTTGTACGGGATCTTTATATATCAAGTTTTCATTCCCACTTATATATCAATCATCGAGTGCGAAACCCTTATTAATTCTCCCCAACATCATGCTTGCATAATGTTCTGGAGTTATATTATATTTGTAGGATATGAATAAATGCCATCTTATTCCCTTCACCTTTTCACCACATTCTTCCTTTACCATTCGATATTTACCTCTTCATATTTGGCATTTTATTTCTACATCTTCACAGACATTACGCCTTGCGGTAACCCTTCTATACCAGGTATAATTGAATTTCGTACACACAAGGATGAGACGTGGTATAACTGGCACATTTAGTCCCTTAAGCTTAACTCTGCTCATAGTGCTTGCTTTAGGGAAGCGCCTTCGTGAACGACCTTTAAAGGTTATTCTTCTATTGTTCATTCTATTATTGTCGAAACACTCTCTTTGAAACGATGTCGACTATTACCAATTCCTTTAATCCCTAATTCATGTTCGATTTTTTTTCTTGTTTACTATCCCATACTAATTTCTATTACTTGGGGGGTCTAACTTTTCCTTATGGTAATCACGTGTGAGTCACCAACTCATTTCTCGAAATAAGGGTATGGCTTACACTTTTGTATTGTCTCAAGGCATGGCTCCTCTCATTTTTTTTTCCTTCAGTTGACTATAGACTTTATTATTATACCATATTCTGATTTACCGCTATCACTCATTTATCACCTCTTACTCATAATGTTTCATTTACTCTCTTCTTATTACCATGCTAATATCTCTGTCTATCGCCCTATTATAAGGACTTCAACATGACGTTATTTCACATTTAGCTCCCCCTGCTTCATATCACTCGCTCTTCGGGACGCCTAACATTCTTCTTCTTTTTTTTTCTTTACTTGTGGCTGGAGTCATGCTAAGGCAAATATTTATCCCTTCTAGGATCATAGTTCCTATCTTCTAAAATTTCTGAATATTCTAGTATTCATATCTGACTGTTCTATTCTAGAGTGACCATATGGCTATCTCCAAATGAGAACTATTACCATGTTCTGCACTACCCTTCAAAAATGTTAAATAATGATACAAATCTATCCACAATTTTCAGTTACTCTAATCCCAACTGGATCCTGATATCCTATCCTTCTCTTAAATTATTTCAGCTAGCTCCTATAGGGCATTGATCGCGCTCAACTATGTCTTATAAAAGACTAAGCGGGCGTTGCAAATATAATCGGGGTATTATGCCCAGAGTCGATCCCACAGGGAATTTACGTATCAATCAAGGCTTTAGAATACGCATCTTTTACTCAATCAATTCTCTCAAGACTTTTTAATATAAATTGGTGATGTTTTACTAATTCTACTGACAATAATAATAACTAACAATTACTAACAATGTGTTGTAAACAATTATGATAAAGGTCTAAGGTTATAGTTTCCCCCGTTGGTGAACTTCCTTCTCGGATACTTCTTATAGTTTTATTAGTTGTCTCTATCAATCATGAACACTCTATCTACCATAAATCTCTCTCAAGTAATTATGATAATTTACTAGACGCACTCTCTCAAGTTACGCTAGCTAGATTGCATTACAGTTCACTTTAGATTGCACCCGAGGTATCGTTATCTCTAATCCAACCTCTAAACCCTCGGTTATGACTTTCGTCTATACTCTGGGAGTGGTGTTGTTCAAACAATTACCTAAATATGCACTCTCTCTCAAGTAGATACATAATAAATAGGCACAGCTAATTGAGGGCCCTTCAATCAACTACAACAAGAACGTAGTTGAACAAATAGAGATTAATCAAGCAGTCAAACCTATATTAATATCACAATAAGTTTATCCCCCAACGAGTTCTACCAAAACCCTAGATTAAGAAATTTAGCTACTCATATTCATAAGAATCAATTCTAAAAAAACTTGCATAATTGAACTACAAAATAATGAATAAAAGCTATGAAAATCAATGTTTGCTTCACTGAGTAGTAATCCACAGGTTTTTCTTCACTTCATGGCTTCCTTCTCTCTCGAATCGCCCTTCAAGTAGTGTTTTGGGGTCTATTTATATGTTTAGGACAAACCCTAAACATATAGGAGACTTCTATTCCAACCGGGAAACACTTAAACTCCTTAAAACTCGGAATTGACCAAACCTCGGGACCCTGGCGTTTGGGCTCAAATGCCCTCTTAAAGCCAGGGCAGGCCTGGCGTTAGGGCCCAAACGCCCCCCTAACGCCAGGGTCAGCCTGGCTTTAGGGGCCAAACACCCCACTAACGACAGGGACAGCCTGGCTTTAGGGGCCAAACACCCGGCTAACGCCTGGGTGTTTCCTTTTCGACTCTTAAGTGTATTTTTGATGTATTTGCATCTATTTAGCTCGGTTTCCATCTCCAATGCACCTAAACATGAAATAAACTCCATTATGCACATACAAAGTGTATTTTTATCATTAACGCACATAAAATGTAAGGCATATAACATGTTAAACCATGAATTCTAGNTAATCTTTATTAACTAGGTACCTCGTACCATTCTTTATCTTGCTTCTTTTACTTACTAAAACTGGTATCTACCTTCTAATTCTCTTATTTCTTTTTACCATATGGGTAGATAGATATTCTTTCCTTAGAGCTCCTTATTAAGAAACTAACACATCTTAGTACACACATGATCTGCTGAAGCCCTCACATTTACTCATTATAAGCATGATGCAAAATTGAGTTCCTTTGAGTCAACTCTTCCACATCCAATTGCAATATCTTACCATCTAGAGTAAGAAGAAAGAGTAACAGTCCTAAATGCCCTGTAGCCTCTTGCTTATAAGTGTGGTGCACAACACACCCACAAACAAGACTCTACTAGACACGGCTCATAGACAACCCCTAGGACAGACCTGCTCTGATACCAAGTTTCTCACGAACTGGAGGATCATGACTAGCACTCGGGCCATACTTGCCGAGCACCAACGTAAGTTTTATCTAACCTTCTTATTATATTTAAGGGATAATGAGATCAATATAAATGGTAGATATGGATCATGAACATACATCACATGGGATGACAAGATTGTTAAGAAACTACATAAAAGGTACGAGCTACAACGCTGCCATGAAAGACTATACAACAAAAATTAGCCAACAAGGCATACCAAACTATACATGAGTCGACACCTGTCTATGAGCCTCTAAAGAAGCATAAGTAATGCAACATAGAATATCTATAACAAAAATGCATACCAAGACCACAGCAAGTCCGGAGAAGGGATCTCGCCTATAACCGCTGAACCGGAAAGCCTATTGTGGTGGGGGAGCTTAGTCTACCTTTCTATCAGGACCTGCAGCACGACATGCAGTGTCCACAAATAAAAGGACGTCAGTACGAATAAAGTACTGAGTACGTAAGGCAGGAAAGCATAAATAAGAACAGTAATGTAAAGAGAGATGTAGGAGATACAACCTGTAGCATCTGAGTGCTTCTAAGAGACATTAACATGAAATGCATGATACATATATATACATAATCTTTTTCAATATCCACCTCTGTGGGCATCATCATCATCATAGAGCATTCGCCAATGTGGGCATCATCATCATCATATCATACCCGGACTCAAAGAGGACTCGGTAAACCCAACTGATCAGTGGTTGCACAATAGGTGTCATACCCAACCGACTATAGTGCGGCTCAGTAGAGTAAAATACATAAATATATATAATGCATGCAGGACTCATTGGAATCATGTTCTGAACATTTCGGAGCGACGTAAGGTCGATATTCTCCTTACACATTATTAGGATTAACTCTGCATCAAGAATATTATAAGAATCAGGAAGTACCAAAAACATTGATAACATAAGAATAAGAGAAGCAACCTTAACATCAATCGTTCCATAAGAAGGGAAACAATGTAAGTACTGCTAGCTTCTAAGAGTAGAGTATCTTTAGAAGCTCGTTCATTGCATTATGTACAGTTGGAGTCGTGCAAAATAAGGAAAGGGATAGACTTAAATAACTTGTATATACTTCCCCAACCTCAAGCTACGCAAATTTCACAACTCCTTAATCTATAATAAGAGAAACGACACTATCATTATCGTTTAAGCGTCATAACTATTATGTATCGACCACAACCTATTTTACGATGAAACGGACAGCACCTCCCCTATTTATATGACTTCAAACAAGTCAAATCAATCACCAAACAGCCGAAACAACATCAATAATAATCATATTGAGCCTCCCAAAACAGTCCACACATAACCTAATCACTTCACACATAAGACAATCATCGTAGTCGTGTCAAACGACCCGGAAATGTTACACCGAATGACCAGCTCACAACACTACATCTATATGATGTTTCTCCACACTATTCCTCCTCCAAAACTCCACAAAACAATAGTAAAAAACGCAGCCCAAAAACAACACAAAACAGTCTGCTATAAGTCAAATAACTCTAACTCGCGGCTTCCGATCACCGTCCCGTGAGTTCTAACTATTAGGAAACATATTTATCAACCTTCCTTGATATTTAAACACTTAAATACAGATATTATACGTTTATTAACTATAAATTACCTTCCAAAACTCTAACTACAAAGAAAAAGGAGAGGCGGTATAATGACACTTACGTCGTAGGGATCGTTTTGATGTTATTGCTTCTCGATTTCTTTCCCGGAATGATAATATTCTTTGAAACCCTAGAAGATAGCTTGAGGTTATGTTTATGGGTGTTCTATGGTCGTGTTTTTCTGAATAACGAAGAGAAATCCGACCTAAGGTTTATATATATCAAGTTTGGAAAAGTCAAAGAGGTGCTAGCTTGGCACCCTAGGATTGGTCCATCTTCCGACGCTTATATCTTATTATCCTGATGTCATATGAATGAACGGTTAAGAGAATTGGAAACTAAATTCCAAGACCTTCAATTGGGTATATTATATGTCCCAATAATACCCCATATAGCACATGAAATGTATTTCTCAAAAAGCTCTAGTGATCCACCTACTTGTAACTTATGATGTATGCCCAGTCTCGCGAAACTGCAAGTATCTCTCTACTCCTACGTCGTATCGATGAACGGTTTAATGAATTGGAAACTAGACTCATAGATATTAAATTTTATTGGTACATCATCCAATAATTCCAAATATATTGGGAGAAAATCTCAGTTACATTTGACTTAATTTTAAGTACATTATGAGTGTAACTTGTGAAGACCTTTGTCGACTTTTGTTTCACAACTTGCTTGACCTCAAAATATAGAACACAAATATCATACGAAAAAAATTAACTCATAGAATAACCTCCTTATTATGTAATAAACCATAGTCTCACCCTAAAGTACATGTTATAACATTCCAAACTCGTCGACATTTGACAAAACTTATTTTCTTCAATTGGTTTAGCTTCTAAGATTTCCAACCCTCTTGGTACTCGTTATTCATGATCTTAAATATTTGTAACCTCCAATGTAAAATGATTAACTTAATTTATATTCCATAAAATATAATCTTATTTCTGAGCTTACATCAATTGACTTACGATGTACTCTCACGTACTAAAATATGGGGTTTAACAGTGGAGAAGGGAGATGTTCTCAGAATTTGGACCGCCACACCATCAAGGGCTCGCCGATTTCCGGGGTAACCTGGATGCTAATGTCATTTATTTTGAAAAGAATTCCTATGAGCATTTTTCAAACATTTTCAGTATTTTGTTTTGAAACAATTGTTTGAATCATTAAAATCGCTTTTTGCTTGACGTCTTGATACTTATCAATGATTTGCTATTTATTATTTATTGCTATCCTCTACTTTTTTTTCTCTCTACAGCATTACTATTTCTTATCTTGATGAACCAACAACTGTAACATGTAATGAGACAACTCAATATAAGAATAGTGACTCAGAAGAAATGGAAGAAGAGGACATGATACCTGAGGAAATTGTCAGGGAAGTTGAGAATTTTGAGAACAATCCTAAGTTCAACCTGGACAAAACTAAGATAGTCAATTTGGGAGATTCCAAAATGATCAAAGAAACTTGCATAAGTATTCATCTGTCACCATCAGAGAAAGAAGAATACACACATTTCCTAAAAGAATATAAAGACATTTGCGCATGGTCTTATGATGATAATGACTGGTTTGAGCACATCAATAGTGACTCATAAACTACCTACCAACCTGACTTGTCCGCTGGTAAAACAGAAGCTCAAAAAGTTCAAGCCAGACATGGGCCTGAAAATCAAAGAAGAAGTCACCAACCATATAGAATCTAAGGTTCTCAAAGTGGTTGAATATCCGACTTGGTTGGCCAACATCGTGCCAGTTTTGAAGAAGATGGGAAAGTCAGAGTATGCGTCGATTATCGGGACCTAAATAGAGCAAGTCCCAAAGATGATTTCGCGTTACCCAATATACACATATTAATCAACAATTGTTCCAGGCATGAACTCCAATCCTTTGTGCGGGATATGATCAGATCTGGATGGATGAAGAAGATGTCGAGAAAGTAGCTTTTATTACACCATGGGGGTGTACTGCTATAAAATGATGTCGTTTGGCCTGAAGAATGCTGGGGCCACTTATATGAGAGCTATGACAACTATTTTCCATGATATGATACACAAGGAAATAGAGTTATATGTGGATGACGTTATTATCAAATCCAAGAAGGGCACAGATCACATAGCAAACTTGAGGAAATTCTTTGATCGGCTTCGGAGGTACAATTTAAAATTGAATCCTGCAAAATGTGCCCTTGGAGTCCCTGCTGGAAAATTGTTAGGATTCATCATCAGCCGCCAAGGCATTGAGCTAGACCCATCAAAGGTCAAGGCCATCCAGTATTTGCCTCCTCCAAAGAACAAGAAAGACGTGATGAGTTTCTTGAGGCGTCTCAATTATATCAACCTCTCCATAGCACAATCGACCGTGATATGTGAGTCGATTTTCATAATGTTAAAGAATGATGCCGCAACCAGTTGGAATGAAGACTGTCATAAAGCTTTTGACAAAATCAAAGAATACTTGTCCATACCGCCAGTTCGGGTCCCGCCAGAACCTGCTAGACCACTGTTATTCTATCTCTCCGTACTAGATGGGGATTTCGGTTGTGTCTTGGGACAAGACGATGAGACTGGAAGGAAAGAACAGGCCATTTATTATCTGAGTAAGAAGTTCACACCCTACAAAGTACGGTATTCTTTGTTGGAACGCACCTACTGTGCTTTGAACTGGATAGCTCAGAAACTGAGGCACTACTTATGTGCCTATACAACATATCTCATATCAAGGACGGACCCTCTGAAGTACATCTTCCAGAAACCCATGCCTATAGGGAAGCTGGCTAAATGGCAGATATTGTTGAGTGAATTTGACATCATCTATATGACTCAGAAGGCGGTTAAGGGACAAGAATTAGCAGAACATCTTGCAGAAAATTCTGTAGGAGGAGAATACGAACCACTAAAAATGTATTTTCCTGATGAAGTAGTATCATTTGTAGGAGAAGATATGGCTGAAACCTACGACGGCTGGAGGATGTTTTTTGATGGGGCTGCAAATTTCAAATGAGTGGGTATCGGAGCTATTTTGGTATCAGAGACAAGTCAACATTATCTAGTATCCACGAAACATAGAATTCCATGCACAAAATAATATGGCATATTATGAGGCTTGCATATTGGGGCTCAATTTGGCCGTTGATATGAATAACCAGGAATTACTAGTAATTAATTATCCATATCTTCTGGTACATCAGATGCAGGGAGAATGGGCTACAAAGAATACCAAATATTACCATATCTATATCATGTGCAAGATATGATGAAGAGGTTCATGAAGACAGAATTCAGACATATCCCCAGAATCCAGAATGAGTTCGCAGATGCACTGGCCACTTTGTCCTCCATGATAGCATCCGGACAAGAATTTCATCGACCCCATTCCAGTAATGATTCATAATCAGCCAGCTTATTGTGCTCATGTTAAAGAAGAAACAGATAGGAATCCATGGTTCCATGATATCAAGGAGTACTTGGAAAAAGGAGAGTATCTGAAGCATGCAAATCATACTCAGAAACGCACGCTCCGAAGATTGTCCAACCATTTCTTCCAAAGTGGAGGAATTTCGTACAGAAGGACTCTAGACCTAGGGTTATTACGCTGTGTCCAGGCCAAGGAAGCTTCCAAACTGCTCGAAGAGATACACACTGGAACTTGCGGACCACACATGAATGGTTTCGTTTTAGCCAAGAAGATACTGAGGGCCGGTTATATTTGGATGACTATGGAAACAGACTGCATCAAGTATGTCCAGAAATGTCATCAGTATCAAATACACGTAGATATGATATGGGTTCCGCCAAATAAACTCAGTGCAATGAGTGCACCTTGGCCTTTTGCCTCTTTGGGAATGGATGTCATCGGATCAATCGAGTCCTCTGCTTCAAACGGGCACAGGTTCATTTTAGTGGCCATAGACTACTTCACAAAATGGGTTTGTATACGGTCGATACCGGGGACTCCGGTATCGAGATCTCTATGACATTCCAAGCCCGATCTCGAAATGCTCGAAGGGAAATCTGAAGTTTGACCTCGGAGTGCATACCTCGAGAGAGTATGTCAAAGTCATCACGGAAGACCTCAAGCAATCATAAAAATCGATGACCGTCATGGAAAGGCAAGAAAATTCCCAAAGACACATGGATAGAACTGATAAGGTCTGCATGAATTAGTACAAGTCCGTACTGAGTCGTGATACAGTTGTACCAATAGTATTTCTTTGTCATAATTAGGGATGTACTATGTTGGGATTCTCCCCTCCTATATAAAGGGGATCCCTATCATTTTGTAAAAGGGACATATTGACTGTAATAGAACATTCTCAGCTTTATTGCTCCTTATTTAATGTTCTTCATTTATCGTCTTTCATTTATTTCTATTATTCGACCTTGAGGACCCGTTTCCAATAAGCTCGAGGCCCCAGCCTTGTGACAACTTTGGTTTGCTTATCTCATTTTCCTTGCTTACATTCATTGCTTCTTAATTATTAACTAGTATTGGAATAAATCATGTATTTTTAGAATCAAAAATCAAATATAATAGTTGAAACCATTTTCAAGGTAAATAGTTTGGCGCCCACCGAGGGGATGAAAATAATAGTCATTGTTTTGGTGCTAATTTTTTGATAACACACGTTATTCTTCACACTTCTTGTCCAAGATTTTTTTATTTCAGGCTAAAACATGTCAAACTCAGCTAATGCACCAGTGCGTAGCAACAATGGCCTCGATTTCCACGGGGAACATAATGTAGCAGCTTCAGCAGTAGGTGTGCCATCGCTCAACCCCGGAGTAGCACCTATTCCCAACCTAGTTGATGTTGGCTCGCATATTGCTATAAGCACCGATTTGGCTACGGATGTCGGGGGAAGCGTGCAAAGAGAAGTCCAACCTGACGCACAAACAACACATGATCGAAATGAAGTCAGCCTACAAATCATTTTTGAAATGTTCCAAGCACAACAATTTGCCATTGCTCAGCTATAGAGTCAACAAAAAAACCCGAGCACAACGAGACCGAAAATAGCTCCTCGAGTTGAGCAAGCACCAGAAAGATCGAGTAACAACGGGTCAGGAACGGACCCCACTATTATGACAATGCTCGAGGACCTCACCAAAAGGATTGAATCGGGAGAAAAGAAGATAGAGGCCAACGAGAAAAAAGTGGAAAACTATAACTCGAGGGTCGACTAGATCCCGGGCGCACCTCCGATTTTGAAGGGGGTAGATTCAAAGAAGTTAGTGTAGAAACCATTTCTGTTGAGCGCGGCTTCGAAACCCATTCCGAAGAAGTTCTGGATGCCCGATATCCCAAAGTACAATGGGACACAGATCCTAATGAGTATATTACCACCTATAATTGTGGTATAAAAGGGAATGACTTAAAAGACAACGAGATCGAGTCTGCCTTGTTGAAGAAGTTTGGAGAAAAACTATCCAAGGGGGCCATGATGTGGTATCATAACCTCCCCCCAAACTCAATAGATTCATTTGCCATGTTGGCAGACTATTTTGTGAAGACACATGCTAGTGCCATTAAGTTCGCTACAAGGAAGTCTGGTGTATTCAAAATTAAACAGAGAGAGGACTACATGCTAAGGGAGTTCGTGTCCCGCTTTCAGATGGAACGAGTGGAATTACCACCAGTATCCGATGATTGGGTGGTGCAAGCCTTCACTCAGGGCTTGAATGAACGAAGCTCGATAGCTTCGAAGCAGCTGAAGAAAAATTTGATTGAGTATCCCGCCGTGACCTAGGCGGATGTGCATAACAGGTACCAATCAAAGATCAGGGTCGAGGATGACCAATTGGAAGCACCCTCGGGCTCACTGTATCCAAGCAGGATCTTAGCAAAAGAATCAAGAAATACATAACGGGAGTCGAAACAAAACAAGGAAAGATACCAGCCATATGCTGAAGACTGAAGAAACGCCCCGAGGCGTGATATACCTCAAAACGCTCGAAGGGTAGATCGAGGTCAGAGTTCTCGGGGACTTATGAGCAAGACCGGCTTTGACAGGCATTTGAGACCAATGGAGGCACCCTTATTGTCGAAATATAACTTCCACATCGATGCCTCGGACATCATATAAACCATAGGCAAGATCAAAGATACCAGGTAGCCAAAGCCCATACACTCTGATCCTTCTTGAAGGAACCCCAACTTAATGTGCAAATACCACGGCATTCACGATCATAGGATCGAGGATTGTAGACAACTTCGAGAGGAAGTGGCCCGACTGATCAGCAAAGGGAACCTTCAAGAATTCCTCAGCGATCGAGCAAAGGATCAATTTCGAAAAGAAGAGGTGAACAGGAGGAACCACAACATATCATTCACATGATCATTGGAGTCATCGACCTCCCGCAGAGACCTATTTTCAAACGAACGAAATTATCCATCACAACGGAAAAGTGAACCCGGAGTTATGTACCCGAATACGCTCTTACATTCAGTGAAGGAGACGCTAAGGCCTTGTCTTAGCCTCATAATGACGCACTGGTAATTTCTTTTCTTTTGAATAAATTTCAAATTAAATGTGTGCTCGTGGATCCAAGTAGCTCGGTCAATATAATTTGGTCGAGGGTAGTGAAGCAGCTCGGACTGCTCGATCAAATTGTACCCACCTCTCGAGTCCTCAATGGATTCAACATGGCAAGTGAGACAACTGAAAGGGAAATCATCCTCCTAATCAACATGGCCGGTACAATTCAAGATATCAAGTTTCATGTCATCGAAGGTGACATAATGTACAATGCCTTACTTGGGAGGCCATGCATACATAGCATGAGGGTAGTTCCGTCAACTCTTTATCAAATTATGAAGTTACCAACAAAGGATGGTGTAAAAATGGTGTATGGATAGCAGCATGCAGCAAAAGAGATGTTCGCAGTTCACGACATGACGCCAACATCGACACTTTCCACTTCGGAGAAGTCAAAAGACAAGCGGATCCCCGAGGGACAGGCGGTCTGTGATCAGTTGATCAAAGATGATGAGGAAGACTTCATCATTCCTCGAGCCTTCGTTGCCCCTGAAGAGTCGGATGCAACAAAGTCGACGGTTGAAGAGCTTGAACATGCCGTTTTGATCAAACACTTTCCAGATCGAAAGGTATATCTAGGAACGGGATTAACCCCCGAACTCAGGAGAAAACTCGTTCAATTTCTTGTTAATAACATTGATTTCTTTGCTTGGTCCCATTTAGACATGACAGGGATCCCGCCGGGAGTAACCACCCATCGACTAAGTGTCGACCACCCCAGGTTCAAACCAGTGAAGCAAAAAAAGAGGCCTCAGTCCGAGGTAAAGCATGCATTCATCAAAGACGAGGTAACAAAACTTCTCAAATAGGATCCATTAGGGAGGTGAAATACCCCGAATGGTTAGCTAATGTAGTGGTAGTCCCTAAAAAGGAAATAAATTAAGAATGTGTGTAGATTACAAAGACCTGAATAAATCATACCCTCAGGACTCATTCCCATTGCCCAACATCGATCTCTTGATCGATGCCACGGCCAGCCACGAGATCCTTACATTTCTCGATTCCTACTCTGGTTATAATCAAATCCAAATGAACCCAGAAGAGCAGGAAAAGACTTCGTTCATCACAAAGTATGGCACATATTGTTATAATGTAATTCCCTTTGGGCTAAAAAACGCAGGAGCCACATATCAACGCCTAGTTAATAAGATGTTTGAACATCAAATAGGAAAATATATGGAAGTTTACATTGATGACATGCTAGTTAAGTCCATGCGCACAGAGGATCATTTGACTCATTTGCAGGAAAATTCGACAACCTGAGAAGATACAGCATGAAGCTTAACCCCGAGAAATGTGCCTTCGGAGTTGGATCGGGCAAATTTTTGGGCTTCATGGTATCGAACCGGCGAATCAAGATCAAACCCGAAAAAATCAAGGTCATCGAGGAAATCACCATGGTAAACAACGTGAAAGCGGTACAACGGCTGACCAGGCGGATATCAGCCTTAGGCCGATTCATCTCGAGGTCGTCAGATCGGAGTCACCACTTCTTCTCCCTACTCAAAAAGAAAAACAATTTCGAGTGGACGCCAGATTGCCAACATGCCTTGGAAGAATTAAAGCGGTATCTCTCAAGCCCACCTCTGCTCCATACCCCGAAGGATGGCGAAACATTGTACTTATTTTTTATCGTGTCCGAGATAGAGGTAAGTGGTGTGTTTGTTCGATAAGAACAAGGTACGTAATTTCCTGTCTATTATGTAAGTCGGACCCTAGGAGATGCTGAAACCAGGTATCCACACTTAGAAAATTAGCTCTTGCATTAATAAGTGCATCTCGGAAATTGAGACCTTATTTTCAATGCCATTGTATATGTCTTTTAACAACATACCCTCTTCGAAACATCTTTCATAATCCCGAGTTATTTATCCGATTGTCCAAATGGGCCATTGAACTCGGGGGGTACGATATCGAGTACCAACCCCAAACGTCTATCAAGTCTCAAATTTTGGTAGACTTCATCGGCGACTTTACACCTGCCCTCGTGCCCGAGGTAGAGAAAGAACTCTTGCTAAAAACGGGCTCATCTTCAGGGGTATGAACTCTCTTTACTGACGGTGCCTCAAACGTAAGAGGGTCCGGACTCGGCGTAGTTCTGAAACCACCTACAAGCAGCATAATTAGACAGTCCATAAAAACTTCGAAATTGACTAACAACGAAGCCGAGTATGAGGCTATGATTGCAGTTCTCGAGCTGGCCAAAGGCCTACGAGCAGAAGTAATTGAAGCAAAATATGACTCCCTTCTGGTAGTAAACCAAGTAAATGGGAGCTGCGAGGTTCGAGAAGATAGGATGCAAAGATACTTAGACAAACTTCAAGTGACATTGTATCACATCAAATAATGGACTCTAGTCCACGTATCTCGGGAACAGAACAACGAGGTCGATGCACTCACAAACCTGGGATCGTTCATTGAAGAAGATGACATACTCCCGGTGGATGTTGTGCAACTATCCAAATTGGTGATTAAAGAAGAGAATTCCGAGGTCAACTCAAGTACATCGACTATTTGAGAAATGGGAAGCTTCCCAAGGGCCCAAAAGAATCGAGGGCCCTTCGAGCCAAAGTAGCCCCTTTTTTTACTAGACGAGAACGGAACACTATATAGAAGGACATTCGACGGACCTCTAGCAGTGTGTTTAGGACCAGAGGATACCGACTACGTGCTTCGAGAAATCCATGAAGGCACTTGTGGAAATCACTCCGGTGCCATTTCTCTAGTTCGAAAGGTGATCAGAGAAGGCTACTATTGTGATAACATGGAAAAGGACATCAAGGAATTTGTCAAAGATGTGACAAATGTCAAAGATTCGCACCAGTGATTCACCAACCCGGTGAACAATTACACTCGGTCTTATCCCTGTGGCCGTTCATGAAATGGGGAATGGACTTCGTCAGCCCCCTACCTACGGTGCCAGGTAAAGACATATTATTTCATTTATGACTAACTACTTCTCAAAATGGGTGGAAGCACAGGCCTTCGAGAAAATAAGAGAAAAAGAAGTCATTGAATTCATTTGGGACCACATCATATGCCGATTCGGGATCCCCTCCGGGATCACATGTGATAATGGGAAGCAGTTCATTGGCAGCAATGTGATGAAATTCCTCGAAGATCATAAAATCAAAAGAATCCTTTCGACGCCTTACATCTGAGTGAAAAAGGTCAAGTCGAGTCCACGAACAAGACCATCATTCAAAACTTGAAGAAGAGGCTAAAAATGTGAAAGGGAAATGGAGAGAAGTGTTGCCCGAAGTACTATGGGCTTATCGAACAACTTCGAAGTCAACCACCTGAGATACCCCATTCTCTTTGGTATATGGGTCCGAGGCTTTGATACTGGTCTAGGTCGGGGAACCGAGCGCCAGATTTCAACATGCCACCAAGGACTCGAACAACGAGGCCATGACTACTGCCCTCGAGCTACTAGATGAAAAGCTAGAGGCCGCACTGGTCTGAATGGCCGCCCAAAAACAAAGGATCAAAAGGTACTATAACAGGAGAACAAACCTCCGATACTTTGGAGTTGGGGACTTAGTCCTAAGGAAAGTCACTCTCAACACTCGAAACCCAAATAAGGGAAGCTAGGCCCTAGATGAGAAGGTTCGTACCGCGTCCTAAGAGTAGTAGGCAAAGGGTCATACAAACTTGGCACCATGGAAACTGAACAATTACCAAGCAATTGGAACATATCAATGTTCAAACGCTATTATTGCTAAGGTATAACCTTCTCCCTTTTCATTTATATTTGTACTAACTTATTACAGGTGTTCGATCGAGAAGAGTCGAAGCACCTTTCAGCTCGAAGACCTTGGGTTTTAAAGTATGCGTTGCACTCCTTTTTACTTAGATCGGGTTTTATCCCAAATGGGTTTTACCGACGATGTTTTTAACGAGGCAACACCAGTATGCTACCTAAGGAAAACTCAACAAGTATTCAAGGCTTCTTTTTTCAATCAACCTCAAATACTGGGGGGAATCACCCTCGAAGGTTACTCTTTCGAAAAAATCAAAACATTCCTAAGAGGGCCTCGATAGGAGAATGATGTAATGGACCAAACGGTCAAATGAACCGTGTCCGTGTAGAATAGTCGAGCCCCCGATGGCAAAAACATGTACGCATGTATCAAGTATTCGAAGAAGCATTCTTATTTATCAAAACACTTTGTTCCTCAAAGAAGTTTACCATTTTCACAGGAAAATGGCTCAAGGACAAATAGCCCTGAACACTCGGGGACCGTCATCGACAGTCAACCTATCGAGTCATGAAAGACTCAAACTTGTAAGACCTCAATGAGGCAACATCGAATCTATATGACCTCAATGAGGCAACATCGAATCTATAAGACATCAATGAGGAAACATCAAACTTCTAAGACCTCAATGAGGCAACATCGAATATATAAGACCTCAATGAGACAACATCAAACTTGTAAGACCTCAATGAGGTAACATCAAATCTATAAGACCTCAATGAGGCAACATCAAACTTGTAAGACCTCAATGAGTCAACATCAAACTTGTAAGACCTCAATGAGTCAACATCGAATATATAAGACCTCAATGAGGCAACATCAAACTTGTAAGACCTCAATGAGGCAACATCGAATCTATAAGACCTCAATGAGGCAACATCAAACTTGTAAGACCTCAACGAGGCATACTCAAACTTATAAGACCTTAAAAAGGCACAAACCCGATATTAAGACCGAGGTTGCATAGTCAAACTTATAAGACCCCTAAAAAGGAATACTCTCGATATAGAGGCCGGGGTCGTCTCACTCGGGGACTAAAGGCTACGGCCGAACACTAAGACTACGGTAATATTAAAAGGCTACGGCCGAAATAGCGTGGCTCGGAGACGTCTGAATTTCGCCATAAGATTTAAAGGCCTCCACACACTTCGAAAAAACCGGTTAGTCAGGCTACCCTCGGCATAATCAAAGGAGCTTCGATAATATCAGCTCCGAACAACGAAAAGGCTTCGAAAAAATCAGCCTTCAATGAAAAGGCTTCAAAAAATAAGCCTCTGAGAGAACCTCACGAGGTACTCAATTATTGTCACGTATCGACTTATAATCGATGTTCCTAGTTGAGTCGTCGAAGAGTCAGACGAACACAAAACATGCCAAGGCATGACAAAACTTTAAAAGTCTTTAGCAAGAATGGGGGAAATTTCGAATTGACCCAATCTAAAAAGAGCCTAAGGGCCGACATAAAAGAGCCTAAGGGCCGACATGTAAGAGCCTAAGGGACAACCTAAAGAGACTAAGGGCCAATCTAAAGAGCCAAAGGGACAATCTAAAGAGCCTAAGGGCTAATCTAAAGAGCCTAAAGGCCAATCTAAAGAGCCTAAGGGCCAAAGTTTTAAAAACTAAGGGTCAACACCTAACAACTTAAAAGCCAAAGCACATTGTGCTCGAGATCCCACCTAAGTTCGAACTCGAAGGTCCCGAGCTAAAGCTCAATCCGAAGATCAGACCTTAGATGGTCACTTACTATCAATCGATTAAGGGTTTTTATATTCCGAGTCCAACACATCGGATTGATCATGGAAAAGCATCAAAAATCAAAGACGAAGACAAGATTAAAAGTTTCTTTATAAACAATAATACAAAGGCACATCTACAACACTCCCACGAGGAGCCCTTTACAAAAATCAATAAAGAAAGACCTAGTCTATCTTCGGAGACTTAGTATTTTCCCTCGGGGACTATGTCTTCACCAACTCCTTTGGGACCAGCTCCCTCACCAGCCTTTTCCTCATTGTCTCCAGCATCGGCTTCATCATCTGAAGAAACGAGGAACTTGGCATCAAACTCATCCGCCTTGACTTGTTCTATCTCCTCCAAGATATCGAATCCCTTAGCATAAAACTTCCCAAGGGTTTTCCTCCGGGATCTACATCGGGCATATTCGTTGCTTCTTCTCCCTCGATCGGAAGCCCCCCTCGAATCCTTCTGAGCATCAGTAGTATCTTTTAAATGGTGCCCATCCCCTTTGGAGTTCTTTTTGACGTCACACAACCAGGTATCAATGGATTTCCGGACCGATAACAGTTTGACTATGCTTTTGTCAATTTCACAACAAGGTGTGACGCCTCTGAAATTAGGAAAGCACTCAAGAACATCAAGTGGGAGTATATTTATACTCTCACGAGAATTTTTGCCTCAAAAATATAACATATATGTGAAGTTACTTGGACTCGCATTCAAGGAAAAGAAGAATTGGCGAAGCATTTCCCAACGTCAAAATTTATCTGCGACACGAATGAATATCCTCCAGTTATTTTCTCTCTGCCAAGAAATGGCCCAACCAGCTCTATAGGTAGTTATATCTCCTTCAGATGAAGGGATCTCCAATTGCACCACCTTCTCCTAACGATAATCAACCTTTGCATTTTCAATATAGATTACTAGACTAACATATCGAGACGTGGGCTCGCATCGGCTCTTTACCAAAGAAGGCTTATCAACCTCAAAATCAGATGACATTTCACAGGGTTTGGGGAGCACTCCTCAACACGAGGGGTAACTGTTGTTTCGCTCTTAGACGAGCATGAAGAAGAAGGGGCTTTCTCTTTTTTGAGGGACTGTCTTAGGAATTCTGGTCATAGCTATGGTGAATTTTTAAAATAAGAAGAAGAAACCGACGAAGAAATGAATACAGAAAAGGGATGAAAACAGAAAACTACTAATGAGGATCTAAAGACGCTATAAAGAATAGAAATATGAAGGTGAAGGATTGGAATATTTATAGGGGTCCTCTAAGCGTATTGGAGAAGTTGAAAGGCGGTCAATAGCGGTTCACGGGCTTTTCGAGAAACATGTTGACATGACCTTTCTGTCACATCAATTGTTGACCTCAGCTGACTGACGTCACGAGATGAATATCGAAGAGCCAAAAATTCAAAACCGTTTCTCATCACTTCATTCTAAGAAACACGGGGATTATCTATATACGGCCGATATTGGGGACTCCGGTATCTAGATCTATGACATTCCAAGCCCGATGAAAATCTGAAGTTCGACCTCGGAGTGCATACCTCAAGAGATTATGTTGAAGTCGTCACAGCAAACCTCGAGGCATCATAAAAATCGATGACTGTTATGGAAAAGCGGGAAAATTCCCAAGGACACGTATATAGAACTGAAAAGGTCTGCAAGAAATAGTACAAGTCCGTACTGAGTCGTGATACAGTTGTACCAATAATATTTCTTTGTCATAATTAGGGATGTACTATGTTGGGATTCTCCCCTCCTATATAAAGGGGATCCCTATCATTTTGTAAAAGGGATATACTGACTACAATAGAATATTCTCAGCTTTATTGCTCCTTGTTTATTGTTCTTCATTTATTGTCTTTCATTTATTGCTATTATTCTACCTTGAGGCCCCGTTTCTGGTAAGCTCGAGGCTCCACCCTTGTGACAACTTTGGTTTGCTTATCTCATTTTCCTTGCTCACATTCATTGCTTCTTAATTATTAACTAGTATTGGAATAAATCACGTATTTTTAGAACCACAAGCCCAATACAATTGTTGAAACCATTTTCAAGGTAAACAGGGTTGAAGCTGCATCTTACAAAGTTGTAACCAAGAAAGTCGTCGCAGATTTTGCCAGAGATCGTATTGTTTGCCGATTGGGGGTGCCGGAATCCATCATCACCGACAACGCTGCCAACCTCATCAACGACTTAATGAAAGCTATGTGTGAAACCTTAAAAATCAAGCATAAGAATTCCACAGCATATCGGCCTCAAATGAATGGAGTCGTGGAGGCCACCAAAAAGAATATCAAGAAGATATTGAGAAAGATGGTAGAAAATCACAAGCAGTGGCATGAGAAATTACTATTTGCCTTATTGGGATACTGTACCTTAGTCTGCACATCGACCGGGGCAACTCCTTATTTGCTAGTCTATGGTACTGAAGTTGTCATTCCCGCCGAGGTTGAAATTCCTTCCTTAATAATTATACAAGAAGTTGAACTCGGTGATGCAGAATGGATAAGAAGTCGCTACGAGCAATTAGCCCTCATTGATGGGAAAAGAATGAACGCACTGTGTCATGGTCAACTTTATCAGAACAGAATGTCCAGAGCTTTCAACAAAAAGGTCAAACCTAGATAGTTTGCACGGGGGGCGGTTGGTGCTGAAACGGATCTTTCCGCATCAGGATGAAGCCAGAGGGAAATTTTGCACCCAATTAGCAAGGGCCCTACATGGTTCATGTTGATACCCAATTTTTCCTATATTATTTTCAAAATTCATATATATATTCAAAATGCATAAGCATAAATTAGTATTTTTTCATAATTTTCTGTAATTTTAAAGGATTTTTAATTAATTCATCCCAGCATTTATTTATCTAAATAATTACTAATTGCATCACAAATGTCCTTTTAATAATTTTATTGCTTAATTTTATCATTTTATATTTTATATTAAGCTTTAATTATTCTATGCATAATTATATTTATATCTTTAGGTTATAATTGCAATGACTTTGCAATAATAACTCATGTGTGCATAATTACTTTATTTTACACGAAAATGACTTTTTATATTTTTTTAATATCAAATAACTATTTAAATCATTTTCATACATAAATAGCATTTTTTTATCATTTACTAACATTTCTATAAATTATTTTTATTAAATTAAATGGGTATTTAAAAGATAGCCCCTTTTTAATAGAAATTCGGACTCCAGCCCAATAACCACCCCAGCCCAATTATTATAACCCTGATCCAATACCCAAACGCAATAACCCATTATCCATACCCGCCCCAGCCTAGAACTAATCCTGGTTGTTGATCTCAGGAGATCAACGATCCAGGATACTCTTTCCTTTTTTAATTAGACGAACCTCCTAAACCCTACCCCATTTTCCAAACTCGCCGTCCTTGAAACCGCTTCTCTTCTCTCTTCTCTCTCACCCCCTTCTAACCCTAGCCCGTCGTCACTGATATCCCTTTGATTCATGGGGTTTCTCTTCAATTCCAAGCCTTATCCGACCTCACATCTCTACTGGTGTTGTGGTCTTCATGTTACTTGATGGAATCTCAAGGGATTCGAACAAGATTTGGTTCAAAATCCCTCATCTTCTTGACTAATCTGTCTATATTCACTCCTATGTCTGCGAGTACTGATATCTTTGCGTTTTTACGGCTTCAAATCTCTGGTTCAAACCAGATTTTTAATTCACTTATGTTTATTTTCGTAAACCTAACTATTTCTGGCTAAATCAGTTCAGATCTCTTTAGATCTTAAGCGGTTTGAGTTTGTTTGGTATTTTTTTCCTTTAAGATTTTTCTGTTTTTACTATTATTGTCAACCGATTTCAGTTTTCTCTAAATCTAGGGTTTTGATTTCTTATAGGTTTTTTGGAAAAATGTTTAAACGTTTAGATGTTTCAACTCTGGTTTTCTTCTCTAGTGTTTCAACTGATTTTTACTTGAGTTTCATCTCTATGTTTTTTATATGCTTAGGGTTTTCAATTACTCAACTGTTTGTTACAATGTTTTGACTGTTTTCCTTAGCTCTGTCAATTAAAGTGTTAATTGATTTTATTGCTTAAATCAGGGTTTGAAATTGTGTTTTCCTTTAATAGAGATATTTCCTTATCAGGCTTTTACTTATTCTTTCCTTATGTGTAATTAGATACTGGCCTGATTTTTGTGCTTTGATTATTGGGGTTGATTTATAATTTGATTGCTAGACTTGCTGCTTACCTTATTTAACCTTATTCCTGTTTGCTAATTTATTCTGTATAAGATTCTCCTTAATTTAAGTGATATTTACGTGATTCTGTCCTATTAATTGATTTGTGTTAACCCTAATTGACTAATTAACTGATCTATGCACCTTATTTGTGTGCCATTGATTTTCCTACCTTATTTGTTTTACTCTACCGTATGTTATAAAATCTTTTCATTGTTTTGATTTCAAATAGGCTTACCACTTACACTTACACTTAAACACACATACCTATACACTAAGAGACTTACGCTGAGACTGTTACACTCACACACACGCTTTTACAACCTCTTCACTTTACAACTTGAAAACTCTCAAGCTTCCTATTTTTCTGAAAGAACTTAAGTTCTCTCTTTGTGTTGTTGTTCTGATTTCTGCACTGTTTAGCCGTCTAGAAGCGAAGGCTAAACTCCCTGGATCTAAATTACCATTACATCCCCTGTTTAATTTCTTCTTAACTGGTATGTTTTAACTCATGTTATCCTATTTTTTTCATTGTTCTATGTGCTTATGAGGTTAGTTTATTTCAAAATCTCAGCATGCTTCTGTTTGCCATATGACTATGCGATTCTACTTAGTGATACTGTTAAAGCTAAGTTATCCTATTCTACTATGTGATTCTCAATCGGTATGCTTTAACTCCTGTTATCCTATTTCTCTCCCATGTGATTATCTGGTTAGTTTGAAACCTCAACATGCTTCTGTTTCTATATGCCTATATCATTTCACCTAGTGACAATGCTCACTAGGTTATCTCCAGTAATATGAAACCTTGTATAATCAGTTGTATGTTCCTTGTTCTGCAAACATGTAATATGGTGCCAATTCTGTCTATTAGTTCAAGTATCCTTGCTCTTCTGTGATTTTTTTAAATACTGGTACAATATATATGTCTGAACCAATACCAGTATGTTTGAACCATATGCTAAATATGTATTTTGTTTGTTCTAGGTGGAGTTCTATTTGCAGTCCTGTAAATTGAATCTGTTTGCTCCTAAAAATCAAACTATTTTCTAAAACTGTTTCCTACCCTTTATATATTGTTTTCAAACTTCTACTCTTAGTTATTTAGGGTCCTACCACCCCAATGTGAGCACTTCCTAGGGTCCTTGAGACTTCTCTAAACTAGACACATTGGAGCTGGTCTTCCAATCTTGTATGAATTGTTTTCTAAGTAAGGTTCTCGTGTGAGTATTGCCCGGGGTCCCTGAGGACCTTGGGAACTCTGACACACCAGAAGCCCAATTTTGTGTATCATGGATGGACCACCATTATGCTTGAGATCTGCTTTGCTTGAAGGCCTGCTTCCCAGGTTTATATTGGGCCTATGAAGGCTCCCTATAGTGTAATGAATTCTGTAATTTATTCATTATTGGGATGTAATAATGTAATAATCGTTGTAATGAACAGATATGGGGTTATTAGAAAAAGCTGGTGGGGGGGGAGGTTTATATATCTTTGTTCAAAGCTCGGGTAGAAATCTTGCTTATAGGTCTATTGTGTTGATTATGTGAATGTTACTACTCGTTTAGAGATCCATCCTGTATGGTTTTTCTGACTATGTATTACTCTGCATTTTCCATTTTTTGGCGTACTAGAAACCCAGCCTATAGGTCTTGTATTAATTTTGCATTAGAAATCCATGTTCATAGAATCTACGTATATTTTCAATCTCAACGTGCATTAGTGATCATGCGTATAGGATCTTATTTGTGTGAATTAATAAACTCTCCTGGAAACTTGTTTAAAATTCTGCCCACATGTGATTAATAGATATCATACCTATAGGAGATATAAAAACCATTTTTCTCTAATTTAGATA
Organism: Nicotiana knightiana; assembly: GCA_005239525.1. Classification (NCBI taxonomy): domain Eukaryota; kingdom Viridiplantae; phylum Streptophyta; class Magnoliopsida; order Solanales; family Solanaceae; genus Nicotiana; species Nicotiana knightiana. The sequence goes on from ML427353.1 coordinate 29,890, forward strand.
CCATGCCTATAGAAATAAAAGGGATCAGTTTCAAAACCTAGAAATCATGTCTATAGGATTTAAACTAATAGATATCATGCCTATAGGGTAAATCGGTTTGTAAACTTAGAAATCATGCTTGAAATCATTAACTTTCTTAGAAACCATGTTGTAGGTCTATAATTAACAATTGTAGATACCATGCCTATAGGATTCTGTTAATCAGTTCTGGTAATCACTTAGGAAAACCTGTAGGCCTATTAAGAATTCTGGGCCTAACAATTGTGACATCTTGCTACCTGAAATGTGCCCAGATTCAGAACTTAATCAAACAGTAGGCAAGCTAGTAGGTCCCAATGCTCGTTTTGATAAACTGCCTTCTTACATTCTGTTTATGCTCATCTAGATATCCTGCCTATAGGATCCTAAATCAATAAAGTTGTCTGATTTAATTGTGTGCATTTATGGTCTATTGTGGAGGTTAATATGAGACCTTATTTGGCCCCTTATATGATAGTCATATCTGAATTTTGTTTGTCGCCTAGATTTTCCTCATTTTAAGCAACATAGGTCAGTCTAGAACCACCCTAAATAGAGCTCCTAAATACCTCCAGTACCATAGGTAAGGGACGGGTAGTGCACGCATAAGGAACGAGCTAGAAGCTACTAGAACGCTTAGGTAATAACTTAAAGATAGTAATTGGGTAGTAAAGGAGATGATGACCCGTGCGCTAATACTATGAGTAGCACCCCAAATTGGGGAAAGTTACCAAGTATTGCATGGAAATGATCCTATAGGCTAAAAACCTAGGACCACATTAATTCCTGTTTTTAAAGTAATGTATCTTTGTTCAAATTGATTTATTTTCCTTTAAGACTAATTCACTTAATTATGTTCGGCTGGGACCCTCCATTGTGGACCTCGAGGGGTGCCTAACACCTTCCTCTCAAGGTAATTTCGAGCCCTTACCCGATCTCTAGTAATGCAAACTAGTTTCATGAGTCAATTACTCTATATGCCCTAACTCACCTTAATCCGTTAGGTGGCTGCTCTTCAAATCCCATACCCCATCCCAAAAGGAAGGGAGTTGTCTCAGAAATGTCTAAACTCGATTTCGCAAGGAAAAAGGGGGTGCGACAGTTCACAGAGTACTAACAGGAGGAACGCTCATACTTGTAGAAATGGACGGAGAGATTTGGCCAAAGCCTATCAACACAGACGCAGTCAAAAGATACTATGTTTAGATTTCTTGCATTTCTTCATCTGATGTAATTGAACTATGCTTGACCTGATTCCCGTTTAAGAGGGGATACGTAGGCAGCCCTGTGGGTTCGGCCACAATTCAATAAAATTTACATTTTCCCCACAATCAGAAATTGGGGCAGAATTTTGAGGATGACCCTTAAAATTCCGGAGCAAATCCAGCCAACGTCATCATATGCAGAACGGTTAGAGAATCGCCTAAGTAAACTGGGGCAGAATTTTGAGGTGGACCTCAAACTTCTAATACAAGGAAGTCGCAATGTCTCTAAAGTTTCACAGTCATTGGTTCATCTAATTTACTTGATAATACATATTTTCTAAATAACTACATTCATCATATGCACGCGTATTTTTCGAAAATATTATCTCACAAAACAGCCAGATGTTACCCACGGTGACTCAAGCGGGATTTCGATACGGAGCAAGGCAAAGCAGGCAGGCGAAGGCATGAACCAACCTTCCCCGTAAAACTCACAATTTTCCTTTGGATGCAGGAACAAGTAATATTCGCAAATACGTGCACACCTCAGAATCACTATCTTCATAACGACAAAGCTGCCAAGTGCAAACATATTTCAAGCTAAGAAATACTCTACTACTACTTATTATCTCTTCATTGCATGAGACTAAGCATTGTCTCCATCTTGCATAAGGCTAAGACCTGCCTCCTCAATTGAATAAGTCTAAGCACTGCCTTTCCCTTGCATGAGACTAAGCATTGTCTCCATCTTGCATGAGGCTAAGCCATGCCTCCTTAATTTCATAACGCTAAGCATTGCCTTCCCTGCATGAGACTAAGCATTGTCTCCATTTTGCATGAGGCAAAGCCCTGCCTCCTTAATTTCATAAGGCTAAGCACTATCGTTCCTTGCATGAGACTAAGCATTGTCTCCATTCTTGCATGAGGATAAGCCTTGTCTTCTCAATTGCATGAGACTAAACATTGTCTCTCCTTGCATAACCACAAATGCTATGTTATTTGAAACCTTGCACTATTCTCTACCTCGGGGCTAAGCTCTTACCCCGATCTTACACAAGACTAAGCACTGTCTTGTATCGCTATGCATAACCAAGCATCATGTCTTGCATCTCATGGGCTGAAATATCACCATTTTTTTCGAAGGCATCATAGTCCGAAGGCATCATCCTCATAGCCAGAAGACATCATGCCACGGCCTGAGTATCTCTCAATATTGCACATCATTATTCAAAGCTGTCATGGTTCAAAGGCACCATCCTCATGGCCCGAGAATATCATTTTATATCCCGGGACATCATGGTCTAAGGACATCATCCTCACCGTCCAAAGACGATCTCCATGGTCCAAAGGGAATTTGCATCATGTTTAAATTCTTGCAATAATCCATGTATATTTGCATGCATAGTGTATTATGTTTTACAGGTAATCCAGGAAGTAAACGTTCTTTTGACAAGAGCAATCTTCGCTCCAGTTTCCGTTCACATCCTGCAGTTATTTCAAACGTAACCAACCACCATCCATAACCAACTCCCATCTGATAACTGTTCAAATATCCATAACCATTCAAAGGTACATCCGTTCACAATTTCTATCACGTCCTATCTAGAAAAGCTTGTTTGTTTCTATAACAACTTCATCGGCTTATTCCACCGTTGGATCCAGAACTACACACGGCCTGATTCCCCTAAAAACAAGGATATGTAGGCAACTCAGAAACCGGAGTTCGGCCTATATTTTTCCAAAATCACCCCATTCGGTCAAAATCGGTCATCATTTCTTTACCCGACAACTCTTTCATCATTTCCAGGTAAAGAGGGGCAGCTGTTGATACTCAATTTTTCCCTCATATATATATATATATATATATATACAAACACACACACACACTTTCAAAGTAGTTCATATGCATCATCATTTGATTTATAAGCACACAAAAGTATTTTTCATAATTTTAATTTTTAAAGACTTTAAATCGGTTTATTTCTGCATTTCATTATATAAATATCCAGTAATTACCGTCCAAATTATTTTTATGATGATTTAATAATCTAAACTTATCATTTATACCAACATGATGTTTTAAATATTTTTCAGTGCATTTTGTACAATTACCTTTGCATTTTCAGGCTAATTGCACATTTTGCAATAATAGCCCATATGCGTGTATAATTACATTATTTATGCAAAAAATGACTTTTTATATTTTTATGATGTTAAGTAATTATTTTTAATCATCTTAGTGAACAAATGATATTTTTTGTTATTTATTAATTACTTTTATAAATTATTTATTTGTTAAATATTGGGTATTTAAAAACTAGCCTAAAAACTCACCTATTTTTTGACCAATTACTGGCCCTAAATCTAACACCCCAGCCCAAACGACCCCCAGCCCAATCAATTAAACCAACCCGACCCAAGACCCCAGCTAATCGTGGCCGTTGCTCTCTAAGATCGACGTCCCACATTATTCCCTCTCTTTTAATTACCCTAAACACCCCCTAACCTTAACCATTCTCACCACCTGCCGCCCCTAAATCCTCTCTACTCTCTCTTCTTCTCAGAGAAACCCTAGCCGCGGCCTCTCAAAACCTTGCCCTATTCCCTCTCATCTCCTTACCATATTAGTATGTTTCCGTTATTGGTTGATTCTCCATGATATTACCTAGTACTTGCCTAAACATGGAAAGTATTACCACTCTGATCCTGTCCGATTGACTCTCATCTCTTGACTCTGGATGATATTCCATCTATACACGTTTATTCTACATCATATGAGTCCGATTTTGTTTATATTTTGTTGATTATCACTTACCCTAAAACTAGGGTCTACAAATTTTATTCAAATTGGTTCAAGTCTTTGATTTTGAGTGTTATCTTGTCTATATTTGTCCTATTATTTGTGAGTTTGATTTTCTTATGTTTAGATTTTGTCGATTTTTCACTTGCCTTAAAAGTTAGGATTTTCAGATCTTGTTTTTTTCTTAATTAGTTCAATTTACTGTTTGGTGCTATTTGTGTCTCTATACATCTTTATGTGTGAATATTCTGTTAATATTTTATTTTTCCTAAAATTAGGGTTTACTTATTTTTTCCCTAAATCCGATTTTATTTGATTCTGCATGATAATATTTCCTTATTTGTGTTTGATTTTACACTCTTTCTTATTTACTTGTTTGATCTCTGTCACTATATAAACCCCTCCCCATTCCCCTTTAGGACAGAGGGGGAATCGCTAGAATCTCATTAAAAATTCAAAGCTTTACTTTGTTATTTTTTTATTATCCCGCTCTATATTTTGGTTCTTGGCTGGCTGAAAGCAAAGGCCAAAAAATTTTGGGTTCTTCCTTCTCGTTGATGTTCAAAACACTGTGGACTTTTATACTTTCTTGTATTTTTTCTTAACTGGTGAGTTACTGAACCTTTGTAATTTTGTTCCTATGTATCTGCAATTTGCATGTGTCTTCACTTCTGGAGTTTGTTAGTTTAATGAGTTTTCTGGGTTGTTTTGTGTGCGATTCTATTTATTTTACTCCAATTTTTATTTCCTTAACATGTAACTTCATGATGTTGATAGCTCAAATCATGTCTAAACTTGATTCGAGTAAATTAGATTTTACTCAAGTCTAATTAGCTAATTTGTTATTAACTACTGTTGTGTGTGACCTTTGAACTTGTTACCATCCCTTTGGTGTTTAATTCTGCTTAGGGTTGTCCACTCTGTTATTTGAACATGCACCATCTGTATAATTTGGACTTCCTTTAGTTAATTTGTTTATTAGGTCAAATCTGAATGCTTACACTTACTTTATGACATGATTTTATCTTCTGTTTCTGTTCAGAATCTCTATAATGGAAATCTTGTATATGTAGTATGTTTCAATTCTGTGTCAAGATCCTGTACTATCAACCATGACTAGTTCCCAGTTAATATACCCCTCAGCATGTCTTGGTTCACTTGATTTACCAGTAGTTGTCATAATTTGTGTTTCCCTATCATGTTTAAATGTAGTTTTGCTGCCTAATGTGAAGTTAACATGACTATCTTATGACACTGGGATATATGCTTAGCATAATTTGGACCTTTAGGTTTTAATTTGTTTAGTATTATGTGTAACGACCCAACGGTCATTTTGAGATCTAACGCGTCCTTTGGTGATTTGGGGCCATGAGCAGCGTCATTTCAGGTATCATGACTTGTAGGCGTGGTCGGAATTGAATTTCGGGATCGGAGTCAATTTGGAAAGAAAATTCTCATTTCGGAAGCCTTAAGTCGAAAGAATTAGCTAACATTGGATTTTTGAGTAAACGACATCGGAATCAGGATTTGAAAGTTCCAGCAAGTTCGTATGATGATTTCACACTTGGGCGTATGTTCGGAGCGGTTTTTGGATGACCCAGGAACGTTTCGGCGCATATTGTGGATGTTAGTAATTTGGAAGAAATTTCATAAGTCTGGGTTGAAGTGCATTTCAGTGTTATTGATGTCCGTTTGGGATTCCGAGTCTGGGAATAGCTTCGGATGGTGATTCTGGAGTTAGGAGCGTGATCGAAAGTGAATTCGGAGGTCCGTAGGTCAATTTGGAGTCATTTGGCTAAAGTTAGAAATTCGAAGGTTTTTAAGAAGTCCGACCGGAAGTGGAAATTTCGATATCGGGGTCGGATTTCGATTCCGAAAGTTAGAGCAGGTCTGTAATGAATGTGACTTGTGTGCAAAATTTGGGGTCAATCGGACGTGATTTGATAGGTTTCGGCATCGAATGTAGAATTTGGGATTTCTTAGTTTCATTAGACTCGAATTGGGGTGTGCGTCATGTTTTTAGCATTTTTTGATGTGATTTGAGGCCTCGACTAAGTGTGTGATATGTTTTGAGACTTGTTGGTATGTTCGGACGGGGTCCCGAGGGGCTCGGGTGAGTTTCGGGGTGGTTTCGGACCATTTCTCGGCCACTTTTAGCTGCTGGTTTTTGGCTACAGCAGTGTGCTACGCGATCACGGGAAATGAATCGCGATCGCGATGAGTAAAATGAGAGAAAATGGCCAGTGAATCGCGATCACGGAAGTACTTTCGCGATCGCGTAGAGGAAAGTTTCTGCTGCAGTGACCTGACTTTGAAAGCTTATATCTTGCAATAGATAAGGAATTTGGAAATAATCCAAAAATGAAAGTTTTATACCTTTGTATCTAGTTTTCAGAAAATCAAATCATTTGGCATTTGGATTTTTTTCCAAAGAGTTATGGTTAATACACTACAGCTTATCTGGAAAGAGTTTGGAAATCGCATTGTGTTGCATAGGGCTAACTTTGACAGCTTATATCTCATAATCTATAAGGAATTGCGAATTTATCAAAGAATTAAAGTTATATACTTTGTTGTCTACTTTTCAAAAAGTCAAATCATTTCCAATTTGAATTTTTGTACAAATTATTATGACCATTATACTAGAGGCTGTCAGGAGGAGATGGGCATTTGTTCTTCGCGATCGCGAAGCATTTTCCGCGATCGTGAAGGGTAGATTTTGGGATGAGAAAAGTTGTGCTTCATGATCGTGAAGCATTGCCTACAATCGCGATGAGTAAATACCTGGGCAGAAGTTATATATCGAAGTTTCAGCCATTTTTAGCATATTTGGAGATATGGAGCTCGGATTGAAGCGATTTTTGAGGCGATTTTCACCATATGGAATGGGGTAACTGCTTTCTTCACAATTTTGATTTAAATACATGAGTATATATGGATTAGAACATGGAAATTAGTGAAAACTTAGGGTTTTGGTAGAAAACCTAGAAATTGATATTTTTGAATTTTGCCCCCGCCTTTGGGCATGAAATTGAAAGAGGATTATATATTTGAGTTCGTAAAGTTATGGGTAATATTTATCTTCAAAAAAATTCGGAATCCGGGCACGTAGTCCGAGGGTAATTTTGTAAACTTTTCAAGCGGAGTTGGAAATTTATATAAATTAAATTGTTATAAGTATTGGAGTATATTTTCATTGGTTTGCCCGTTATTTGGATAGTTTTTGGGCGTGGTGCATCAATTTGACTCGCTGGAAGGGCTTGGAAGTCGGTTATGAATCTTCGGAGCGAGGTAAGTCTCTTTTCTAATCATGTAAGAGGGAATTGTCCTCATAGGTGAAATAATTAAATATGTGCTACTATTTGTGGGGGCTACGTACGCAAGAGGTGACGGGAGTCCGTGCGTAGCTAGTATTATGCTTATACCTGGGTAGTCTAGGACCCAAAAGCATATTTTATTTTCCATACTTGTAACTTTATTGATGAATTTGGAAATGATTAAACCTTATCGAACTTGGTAAATAAATTTTTGGAAAAGATTTAAATACTATCTTCGCGTCCATTAAAAGAGAATTTTATCACTTCCTTGGTTAATTGTTTTCCTGATAAAATGTGAATTATTATGTGAATGTGTGTATCTATGAGTACCTGAGTCGCATGTATGATGCGAGAGCAGGGTAACTCTTTTATTTATATATGACTGCGTCGCATGATCGATTCGCGAGCGGGGTAATAGATGCATCTATGGTTCGAGTCGTTCGACTCTTCGGCACTGCACAGTTTACATTTATCGTTGGTTCGAGCCATTCGACCCTCGGCATTTCTTGCGTATGATATTTTCTGAGTACTTTATGAGATTTTTAACTGTTTACTGGTCTGGAATTATAAGTTGTCAACTGAAATGACGAAGATTTAAAGTTTGTAAATGTGGAAGAAGTTGTTATTTCCTATCACTATTTGTTAATTACCTATGATATCCATACTTAGTGTCACCCTTGATTTTATTTCTATAAAGTGCCAAATTCGACCTCTCGTAATTACCTCTTCGAGGTTAGGCGGGATACTTACTGGGTACGGGTTATTTTCGTACTCATACTATATTTGTTGTGCATTTTTATTGCACAGGTACATGTATATCTAATGGCCCCGCTTGACGCAGTGATGTGGCTGGCCTGGAGACTTAGGAGAACTGCTCCCCTCGAGATGATCCGCATCCATTAGAGTCTTCCTCTGATGTATTGTACTTTCTTTACTGTCCCATTTGTATTCTAGACGGTTATTGTATTTCATTTGGTTTGTCTTAGAAACTGCTCATGCACTTGTGACACCGGGTTCTGGGATAACTTTGGGATGTATTTGTCGATTGAATTATTTAAAACATCATTTTTTACTCGCTAACTTTATTTGATCTTTAGATAATGAAATAAAAAGTAACGATTTTCAAAATACTAAAATAGGAATTTAATTAACCATTGCGTGTTGACTTGCCTGACTGTGGTGTCCGGCGCCATCACGACCTTGATGGATTTTGGGTCATGACATTATGTATCTGTGCATGATGATCTTTGTCAATCCTACAAACTTGCCATTTTCCTAACTCTGTCAATATGTGATTGTCTATGTGCTAAGTGTTGAACATGTTTCTAAGTCTTTACTATGCTTTTTTTTTAAATCATGTGACTTGTTCGATTATCTGCTCTATATGCTCAATTTGGTCATGTTTGCTTAAATTATAAGTGTATCCCTCAATTCTTGTCTCTCAATCTTGGTCCACTCTCTTTCACTTGTTACCTGGGCTCTTTTGAGTTCTCATCCTTAGCCTGCTGAAAGCCAAGGCTACTTAGGTTCTATCATTTGACCCCCTAGTGTGAGCATTGCTCGCGGTCCAATTGAGACCCTTGTGAACTCTTGATGCACTAGCATTTGGTCCTTAGTCATTCCTTGAATAATCCTCTATTAACCTCCCTAGTGTGAGCACTGCCATGGGTTCTTAAAGCCCTTGGGAACTCTGACACACCAGGGTCCTGGTTCCTTCCTAATTGCTCAACGCTACGTTTTTACCTACTGGCTGAATCAATTGGTTTGGCTGCTTTACATAAATGAAGATATGATTTTTGGGTTGTTGTAAACTGCATGAGTACGAGAATGAAGGCTTGGCCAGGCTGGGTATGTTTTTGGGCATGCCTTAGGCTCATTATAGCTATTTACTCTGTAATTTATTCCATTCATTGGGTCTTTAATAATGTTGTAATAACAATTGGGGTGTTAGTAAAACTGGAAAACGAGGTTTTAACATTTGCATGAAATGGGTAGAAATCTTGTAAATAGGTGTTTACTTTGCTCAAATACGTTCTGCCATTGTGTGTACTAGATAACCTGCCTATAGGTGTTTACTTTGTTCAAATATGTTCTACTATGATGCATGTTAGAGAACTTGCCTATAGGTATTTAATTTGACGTATTTTGCTTCCACATGCTAGAAACCATGCCTATAGGAAATTAAGTGACCAATGTCTCAATGTGCATTACAGCATATTCATTAGGCACTATAGGATTCTATTAATTTACGTGCTACCTAATCTGTAATTTAGAAATCATGCGTATTGGGTTAATTTGGATAATATGTTGTTGTTCACTTAATAAACATGCCTATAGGATCTAAAATCAGTCTTAATTATCAATTATAGAAATCATGCCTATAGGATCTAAAATCAGTCCTAGTTATTGATTATAGGAAACATGCCTATAGGGTCTGAAATCAGTCTGAACCATTGATTATCCTGCTCGCTTCCTTTAAGTGCTAATGTTGAACTCTCAACATTGTGTCATTGCCACTATTAGAAAGCAAGCCTATAGGATCCAACTAAGCAATTCGGAATATTCTCCTATGGTTAGCATCGCCAATTACTACATAAATCACCTAGATATCATGCCTATAGGTTTAACATCTTATAATCTATAATCAGTAGGCAACTGCATAGTCACTTAGACGTGGCATTTAAAAAAATGGTACCTCGTGTATGAAACTGTCTGTATATTAAAATCCATAATCACATAGAGATCATGTCTATAGGATTTAATGACTTTAACTTGTCTAAAATTTGCAACTGTAAAACGCCAATTTGCTTGCGTGCATTTGTTGTCCAAGTGTGGAGGCTAACTTGAGCCCTTATTTTCTTTTACATGAAAATCCAACTTGTTGTGTATGTCGCCTAGTTTTATCATTTTTGAGAAACCTAACTTAAGTCTAGAACCATCCAAGATATAGGTCCAAACGCCTCCTGAACTATAGGTATGGGACAAGTAGTGCACACATAAGGTACGATTTAGAATCAGTTAGTGCGCTTTAGGTAAACAACTTAAAGATAGTAATCGGGTAGCACGAGATGCTAGTCTGTGCCCGCTGAATAATACGAGTAACACCTCACCTCGAGGAAGTTACGAAGTATTATTTATGTTGCACGAGGTGATCCTTTAGGCTAAAAAACTTAGGACCCCCTACCTTGCCTTAAAATCATTTATTTTATTTGCCCAATTTTATCTTTCCTCTTTATTTAGACTAATTCATATAATTGGAGTTCGGCCGGGATCCACAGTTGTGGACCTCGAGGAATTCCTAACACCTTCTCCTTGAGGTAATTTGAGCCCTTACGTGATCTTTGGTGACGCAAACTGGTTAAACCATAGTTACTTGCAAATAGGTTCCCTAACACACCTCAAACCCGTTAGGTGGAGACTCTCTCTTTTAACCCCTCTTCCTTAAAAGAGTTGTCACGTGTCGAAACCCGATTTTGCGAGAAAAGGGGGCGCGACACCAACTACCAGCTTAATACTCATCAACCTATCTTTTACCCTCCTAACCTCGACCACGATCTCCCTGAGGTCCCTGTCAACTAAAATACCTACCTCATTCAACTAGTCGCGATGGCACCTAACCCCAACATGCTAGGTAAGCCAAACATAGAATAATGTAACTCAAGTGAAAGGTCATTATTAACAAGGAATAAAAATAGTTGAATTCCATAACACATCCCAAGGATTTGTAGTACAAATCATAAGCAACTAAGATAAAGATATACAAAGCGGGTATAAAGCATGAATACAACATATGTTTGAAAAAAACAAACAGAAGTACAAATCCTAAGCTACCAAGATCAGGTGGTAGATATATCCGGAAAACAGGTACATCATCAATTCCAACCTCCACCATTCACAGCAGCTCGGCTCCAACATCTGCATGCAAGGTGTAGGAGTGTAGTATGAGTATAATTGACCCCATGTACTCAGTAAGTATCCTAACTAACCTTAGTGAAGTAGTGAGAGGTCTCAGGTCAAGAATACCCAATATATGTAACATGTACAGCTCAAAAACATATATGTGTACCCAACAATAGTATCGAAGTCTAAACATGAAATACAGGCACTACCAAAGAGTTAGTAACGATCCAACTCCCACCAGATTTGCGACACAGCCTAACACTACTTTCTAGGCAAGCCAACAGTCACGCAATAACAACGAACTTGGATAAACATGGTTTAATAAACTCAACAGCAGAGATATACTGAAATAAATTATGAAAATGACAATAATACTACTACAACCATCCCAGTAATCTGGTATCAACGAGCACATGAGCATAACTGAGTATCAAATACAAGACCAAAAATCAATACAATTGTTCGAATTAGTAGAACAGTAATAATAGGAACAATGAAAGAGAACTTCAAGATCTGCGGACGACATAGCAGCTACCTCGTAGTCTCCCAAAAGCTGGTAGCAACAGAACTCTAGAGATCACCTCGTCCAGAAGTACCTGGATCTGCACACGTAGTGTAGAGTGTATTATGATTACAACCAACCCCATAAACTAACTTTAGGCTAAAAGTAGTGATGGGCATAGAAACAACAGCGAGAGACAAATATCAATAACCAGTAATACTTCAAAATATGAAGGAAATTGTAGAAGCATGTAACTCAATGATATTATGTTTAGCTTGTTCACAATTTAGGAATTTAGGCATGCTTTCCAAGTATAACAGTTTAAGCCCAGCACGGATAAGACACTTCATTTACCAACTAGTATGAGGAAGATACATCTCTATGGCTACATGTCAAATCAAAAATATCACAATGAAACCATTAAGAATAACCACTCAACAACACCTAGCATTGTATGGGTGCCTGGCATAAATGCCCACCATCAATCACGTATATAAAACATTGTGTCGGCGCCACTACTGGTATGTTAGAATCAAGAGGGGCAGATCCAGCCCAAGCGCTAATCATAATCACATAGCCTAATAGTTAGGCCTGGTGCACAAGTCGCTCCAGATAAATAACACTTAACCCAATATGAGCCTTGCATACGCGTCACCTCAAAATCAATACCAAATCGGCTCTATGGCCTAAGCTCATTCATCAACTGGTCAAGTCTCAGTTAACCACATCTCACAGTATTCAATTCAATAATGTTAAACATAGGAGGCATCAACAACATGTGAGGAGTCAAATAAGAAAGTACTGACATAGAGATATCATATACGGATATGGCATCATGATAGAGACCATGTGTACATTTACGGCAAACAGCTCAAAAATGACAAGAATACCCGATCAAATCTCAAACAAGTAGATCATAGCCTAGGCATAATTTCTAACATGAGTCAGAACTCAAGTAATCATCCAGATTTAGAGAACATGAATATAACAACACATGATAGCAAAACAATCCCATAATAGCCTAAAAGCCACCTCTAATCATGAATACTCCGGTGCACACACACACGTCTGTCGCCTAGCGTGTACGTCACCCCAATACCTCCCATAAATTATAGTTCCCCGGGTTAAATACCCTCTAATCCAAGTTTAGGTATGTTACTTACCTCAAAATGCGCAAAAGAATACTCCAAAAAGCCCTTGCCACGCCAAGCAACTCAAATCTAGCCAAAGCAACTTAATATCATCAATAAAAACCATCAAAAATAATTCCAAATGATAAAGCTAAAAACTTGAATCAAATATGCAAAATCAACTCAAAAACTCAATATCGGGATCACACCCTAGAACCTGACAAAATTCAGAATTTTCGAATACACATTCAATTACGAGTTCAACCATACTAATTTCATCCAATTCCGTCCACAAATCGACCTTCAATTCATCAAATCTCACTATCTAATAACATAGCCTCAAATCCCCAAATTTCACTTCAAATTCACACAAACTAGGTGTAGTAATCAATGGGTAATCAACATCTATCATAAAAAGTACTTAAAATTTACTTGCCTCTTCAATTAGGATGAAAATATCTCCAAAAATCGCCTTAGACCGAGCTCCACAAATCCTAAAATGAGAAAAATGACCAAACCCTCATTTTTAACATCTGCCAGCAATTCTCGCATCTGTAGTCCAAATCGCCCCACCTGTTGTACTGCAATTTCAGTCAAAAGCTTGCATCTGCGAGATCCACTTAAGTCCCGACCATGCGCACCTACAGTCCCCTTCCCGCACCTACGGGACTGCTTCTGCGACCAATGTTCGCATCTGCGATTCCTGATCCTCCAGTCGCTTTTCGCTTTTGTGGTTCCTCCCTCGTAGAAGCGCCTCTGCTTCTATTGAAACATGCACGCATCTGCGATCTCCCCTGCTTCCATCCAAGTCCCCATTTGCAAACCATTGCATGCATCCGCATCTGTGGACCCCTTCTTCATCTGGGAACCCAGCTTAGCCCAGCCTCCCCTAATTTTCACCTTAAATTTCATCAACCAAAAGCCAAAATCGAAGATAGAATCATGAAATAAAATCAAATCCAAGTCAAGAATACTTACCCCAATCCAAGTGGTAAAAATTTCCTCAAAAACCGTCCCAATCTCAAAATATGATAAGATAAGCCAAACCTTGGTTAAAATATTCTGCCCAGCAATTTCCGCTTCTGCGGACTACTCCATCGCATCTGCGATCTCGCTTCTACGAGCCCACGACCGCATTTGGAAATTCACTAACTCCCCGACCCTTCGCTTCTGCAAAGCAATTCTCGCTTCTACGGAGTCGCTTCTGGTCCTGCACAAGCGCTTCTGCTCTCATTTCTCCGCAGATGCAGACTCCCAGCTCCCCAGTCAACTCCGCTTCTGCAAACTCATGTCCACTTCTGCGAACTCGCACCTGCAAAACTAACTACGCATGTCCGAAGGCACCACACCTTACCTACCAACAAGCTCCAAAAAGGTGTGGAATCCATCTGAAACGCACTCGAGGTCCCTAGGACCCCGTCCAATCATGCCAATTAGTCCCAAAACCTAACATGGACCTACTCAAGGTCTCAAATCAGACAAAACAACAGCAAACCACAAATCGCACCTCGATTCAAGCTTAAAGATATAATCAAACTTTCAACCTCCAAAACTCGAAATGACCTTGAATTTTGCACACAAGTCCAAGTAACATAACAAACCTATTTCAACTTCCAGAACAACAATCCGAACCTGATAGTCTCAAAGTCAATTCCAGGCCAAACTTATGAACCTTCCAAACCTTCAACTTTCCAGTTTTTGACATTTAGAGCCAAATAAATCTAGGGGCCTCGAAACTCAAATTCACACATACGCGCAAGTCCAAGATCACCATATGAATCTGTTGGAACCATCAAAATACGATTCCGGGGTCATTTCTGCAAAAGTCAAACCTTGGTCAACTCTTACAACTTAAGTTTTCAAAAGTAGACTAAGTGTCTCAATTCACTTCAAAACCTCCCTGACACAAATCCCCAACTATTCCCGCAATTCACCAAACACCACATACACATACGAGGAACACCAAATAAGGAAATGGGGCTAAATTATGCAAAACGACCAGCCGAGTTGTTACAATGAAGATATATTAGCAATTTTTACAACAAGGAATGAGTTGAGAGAGTTATTGAGGTAGTTGAGGAAGAAGAAGGAGCAATGGGGAGACAGTTGGGTTTTTTCCATTTTCAATAACATTTCAATAATTATACTTTGGATCAAACCGTTTTTTTTTTTTTTACTTTAGGTTTGGTTTCGAGCATTTCATAATCAAAATTAACTTAATTAGCACTAATCATAAATGGAGTCTAAAAATTTAAGAATTAAAACTTCAAGTTGAATCCTCGAAAAAAGACTTGAAGCCCGCGGTGATTGAACGACGTGGTTCATCATAGTTTGTCTTCCAAGAGGTCAAAATGTTAAACTGTTAAAAGACAATGTACAACGTAACATGGGGGCTTTTGCATCTATACCCGCTTTTTGGGTCACGTTTTAACTTATACCCGCTTTGCAAAAACAATTGCAAGCGTACCCACTTTTCGCATAAACTTCAGGCATACGGGCCTGAAGTAGCAAAGGTAATCAGACAAACTTCAGCATTCTAGGCTTTTTCAAAAACTTCAGCAGAAGTACTGAAGTTATTTAGTTCATTTGTAAAAACTCCAGCACTAAATAAGCTGATGTTTTATCCTGGATTAATTAGTTTTGTCATAAAGCTTTTTCAAAACCTTCAGCAGAAGATGCTGAAGTTATTTACTTCATTTGTAAAAACTTCAGCACTAAATAAGTTGAAGTTTTGTCCTGGATTAATAAAGCTTTTTCAAAAATTTCAGCAGAAGATGCTGAATTTATTTAGTTCATTTCTAAAAACTTCAGCACTAAATAAGCTTTTTGTCCTGGATTCATTAGTTTTGTCATAAAGCTTTTTCAAAAACTTCAGCAGAAGATACTAAAGTTATTTAGTTCATTTGTAAAAACTTCAGCACTAAGTAAGCTGAAGTTTTGTCCTGGATTAATTAGTTTTGTCATAAAGCTTTTTTAAAAACATCAGCAGAAGATGCTGAAGTTATTTAGTTCATTTGTAAAAACTTCAGCTTATTTAGTGCTGAAGTTTTGTCCTGGATTAATTAGTTTTGTCATAAAGCTTTTTTAAAAACATCAGCAGAAGATGCTGAAGTTATTTAGTTCATTTGTAAAAACTTCAGCACTAAATAAGCTGAAGTTTTGTCCTGGATTAATTAGTTTGTCATAAAGCTTTTTCAAAAATTTCAGCAGAAGATGTTGAAGTTGTTTAGTTAATTTGTAAAAATTTCAGCACGAAATAAGCTGAAGTTTTGCATAGGTATAAGGAAGGCGGCGCCTGAAGTTGTAAAAATTAGAATATAGGTTAAATAACTTTAAAAATATGGGTATAGGTTAAATGGGGGCGATCAAATAGGACGCCCGTACAATTTTCACCGTAACATGCGTGACGCATAAACCAATTGTAGCTAGCCATACTATTAATTATCAAGGGATGAAAAATGTCTCCCTTGAGGCACATTTTATTGATCTTGTTCAAAAAGTAATTATGTCTGATCTAGTACTCTTTAATTCCTTTTTATTAATATGTTCTTTTGTTTCTTTCACGTACATGAGAATTAATTGTTTGTTGTTTCCATTTCCAGCGAAGAAGACTAAAATGGGGGCCAGCATCTTATCATGAGATCAGCTAAAACTCAATTGGTTGATGATTCCTGTGGGTAATTTGTTGTGAGTTAGGTTCTGTTTGGTTCCTACAGCAATATGCCATCATCATCACGGCGGTTGGTGCAAAAACCACATGATTAATTTAGGGGTTTTCCAGTCCCTTTCTTAATCATGTCTACAGTAATACTTCCTCTCGTTTAATTTATGTTAACATATTTGATCAGGTATAAAGTTAAAAAATGAACTGAGGATTTTTGAGATATATGACCCTAAACAAACTATTTCATTTGTGTATATATAATTCTTTTAAAATTTATGATTTTAAACAAGTCATAATAATTTGTGGCTCTAAAAATCTCTCGTTAAAGGTAAAGTAGGAACTTTATGTTAAACTATTTTCCAATTTAAAAAGAATTTATTTTTTTTAAAACAGACTAAAAAAAAATACATCCATATAAATTGGAACAATATATTTAAATGGACCGATATTAAGGGAGATTAGACGTCATGGTGCAGAAATTATTAACATGTCTTACAATGTTCACTTTTTTCAGATTACTTTAGTAAAGGATTTTTAATATATATATCTCCCTCTCCTCTCCCCCTCCAATTTAGTTGTCCCTGATTAAGGGAGGGGAGGGGAGGGGAGAGGAGGGGAGGGGAGGGGGAGAGGGAAAGGAGAGTAAATTTTATATGCATAGAAATTATCAAAATTCCTTTAAAATTAAACATTATCAAAATTTGATGAATATTTTATCTATAGAGTCTATTGTATGAGTTCGGACAAGTGTTTAAGTGGTTAGGTTAAAAAAGAATTATGTATAAGGTTTGGGGAGTTCCTACCGTCAATCACGTGGATGAATCGCTATCACAAACGTTTTATTCTTAGTGGGGTTAATGACCCACCAACGCAAGTGTCTTTCCAACAATAATCCCTATCCTATTGCTTTATTCTTATAATTAAAAAGTCATTATATTAATCATTAATTTAACTTTGTTGGATACTTTAGTTCTTACATTCTTCCCCTTCAACTGAACCATGTCTTTTCACATCAATATATATATAAAAAAAAGTGGACAATAAAAAAGTGAGGTGGCACCTCTCTCAAGCGAAACCTCTTTTTTTTTTAGGTTTCCATCATTTTTTTTATTTTTTTTATATTAAAAATTCTATCTTCATAACTCACACCCCCTTTATCTTCATAACCTATATTTTTAATAATCTCACTAACTCTCATGTCTTTTATATTCATAACCTCTAAATATTTAATGTGTAAGTTTATGACTATTCATCATATGTTCCTCCATATGTACCTATATAAGGACTTCTATATTTTGAACAAATGTGATTGATACTAATTTTATATTTTGCTTATAATGGTTTGAGCTATCTCTATGTCAAAGGTTGTAGTGGGAAAAAAATTATACTAAGATATGGTATAATTTCTATTCTTTGTTTCTTGTTTAAGGTAAATGCATGAAGATATTCCGTACATGTGTGAATCTTAAGAAGAATGTTTAAGAGGAAGTGTCAAATAATGAGGTAAAGATCGAAGTAAAGCGTATTTCACAGTTCTCATTAATGGTCTTTGATTTTGTCATCTTTAGATTTATGTTGTCTAAGCTGAAGTAGTAATTTTTTTCAAATAATACATAGTGATTTTGATATATATTTTTTGTTGTATATATTTATACTCTACAAAAGCAATAGCTTTGAGGCGTGATTTTACCGAGGTCGAAGTGAGATTCTAATGTGTTTTTCTTTTCCTGTTATATATAAATTTATCATTTTTATAAATATATTTTTCTATATGTTCTTAAATCTTTTCCCTCTATTTCTTTTCTTCAATGAACTTTTTTGAATTAGGCATTAAAATATGACGTTGACAATTTGTGGATAACTTTAAGTTAACATATAATGCAATCCAATTAATTAAGAAATCACATGTAATAATAGGTTATTACCGATCAAAAATTTAGCACTGTGAATGGGGCAGGCTTTCAGTAGTTTAAAATGAGTTATTAACTTTATGAAATAAAATATTTTTTATTTTCGGGTTATGCTATCGATGATTGAAAACTTAGTGAAGTTCATAATCAACGTGAAAATAATACTCATTATTCTAATGTTAGGATTTACACACAATTAGTTTTGATTCTTATCTTATTAAGCGTGTTATTGAACGATTTTTATTAAATAAATTAATCGTTCCTGTGATTGCTTAGTAAATTTTATTCTTTAAAGTGTGATATTATCTCTAATTTGATATTGCAGTTACTCAATTAAATGTATCACGTAAAATCATGCTTTAACTACCAGAATAATATAATAAATTAACGGAATAAAAGTTTTAACATGCAAAGTAAGAGGAAAAGATCTCCCTAATGATCTTTTATCAAGAAGTATATATTTTTTCTCATACAAATTTTCAGCTTCTCAATATACAACTAACAATAATTTAATTTATTTTATTTGTGTAATTGGTAGCTTTAAAAATCTATGCAACTTTTATTTTAATTTTAGGTTTTATTTCTCTTGGTCTTGGACTTTCTTAATTAGATAAAATTTAAGTAATATTTATTGATATTATACAATTAACTATATATCACATAGATTATTTGCTAGAAATAAACTAAATTTATGAATTAAACCAAATGTATTTTATTTTTGGCGATTTTCTTTCTCATAAAAAGAGGGATAATATTATATGCATTTGTTATTAACTCGATAAATTCTTTTTTAAATTTTATTGATGTTTCTTAAACCACGCGCAAAGCGCGGGCAAGTTGACTAGTTTATATATGTTAATCGGAAATTAAGGTCAACAATAAATGCCTTACAACTTGTTTGGATGGTTGTTACATATTGTATTGTATCATATTGTTATTTTAAATACGATGTTTATTTTGGCTGTTACTTAAATTTTATTGTATCGTATCGTTAAATTCGTCGTTACGTAACGACGAATTTTGCCACATTATGTAACAACTGATTTGGTGTGTACGTCGTTATCTTGTCTTTTTCTCTCATCTCTCCCTTCATTATTATTAAGAAAAATTTATTTTATCATTTACCCTTTTTATATTATAAATTTACCCTGTATCATAATTTTTGTTTATAATATTGTAAGTTTATTTTTCATATTGCTGGTGCATGATATTATGAAACAACGTCAAATGATACAATCTATCAAAATATTGTATTCATCAAATGATATATTACAATAAAATACGATACATTACGAAATAATGTGTAACTATTAGGACCGAAAAAAGTCAGGTGCCATGTGAAAGCTAGAAAAGCAAACCTTAAACGACGATAAGCCAGACAACAAACAAGAAATATACCAAAAGAGACACAAATATTTAACGTGGTTCAACCAATTGACCTACGTCTACGGCAGAGATAAGCAATCCACTATATAAAAAGATAGTACAAAATATCGAGAGAACAACCTCACGAAGAGGCAACCACAAGTGCACACTAACACTTGTCCTGTAAAGTTCTCCCCATAAACACGACTCTCAAACCTTAGATGGCTACATTGTGGATGCTACTGAATGAGAATGAATGATCCTCAATTTACAGAAGTCCAAGCATTTTTCTACAAGACAATGGACTAGCCAAATATGAAAGAATTATAATTTCATTCTACAAAAAAAAAACAATTATAATAAATATAATGTCATTATATTCAAGGAATAGGAAAACCAAATATAATAAGAAAATCAGGACAACCTCTAACAATTCTCCCCTTTGGCCAGAATTTTCTGACAAAATAAATCCGATCCACCTTCTTCACATAGCCTTCAACAGGTCGCATCTCCAAATCTCCACTGCAAAGTTTGTCTCAACGAGAGTAGTACTCCGGTCATATTTCTCAGACAAAATCATAATTACCGTCAAATAGGTTGCGGCTAGAACTTAACCCGCCAAGATGAACATGTCTGGAACCTCACTCTAATACCACTTGTTAGGACCGAAAAAAGTCAGGTGTCATGCGGAAGCTAGCAAAGCAAACCTTGAACGACGATAAGTCAGACAACAAACGAGAAATATATCAAAAGAGACACAAACATTTAATGTGGTTCGGCCAATTGACCTACGTCCACGGCAGAGATGAGCAATCCACTATACAAAAATAGAGTACAAAATATTGAGAGAACAACCTCACGAAGAGGCAAACACAAGTGCACACTAACACTTGTCCCGTAAAGTTCTCCCCCTAAATACGATTCTCAAACCTTATATGGCTACATTGTGGATGCTACTGAATGAGAAAGAATGATCCTCAATTTATATAAGTCCAAACATTTTCCTACAAGATAAAGGACAAGTCAAATATGGAAGAATTATAATTTCATTCTACAGAAGAAAAAAAACCAATTATAATAAATATATTATCATTACATTCAAGAAATAGGAAAACTAAATATAATAAGAAAATCAGGATAACCCTGACAGTAACAATCATCCAAACAAGCTGTTAGGCGGCGGCAGGTTTCTTGAAATGAGCTTTCAGCTTAGCTTAGTAGAACCCAAAATAATGTTAAACATATTGATTAAAGTATACAAAATTTGCTAATTATAATAAGAATAAGTCTTAGTACAATTGTACTTTGACAGTCTAAAGTTATAACCTTTATAAGTATTTCATAACGATGTCAGGAACTCGTCAGCTTGTTGGGATCTTGTTGGTGCAATGTCTTAATCATCCATTTAACAATATTGCTAAAGGTTTTCAGGTAAACATTATTTATATCTTATTTTATCAACCAACACGTATTAATAGAATTACATGAATTACCTTTTAAGTGACTTGATTGCTATAAATATTTTTTATATTATTACTACATAAAACTTAAACTCATTATTTTAAATAATAAGGTAGCTGTGTGATTAATGACGTGTGTGTATTCACCTTAAATTCTTTTTGTTTACAGCTTTTATGCTCTACACTATCCAAATTTTGATTAATTAAGCTTCTCAAATCTTGTCTGCGTAGGAAATGAAATAATATAATATACATAAAGTATATATATTAGTAAGGCTAGTTTAGTCATTTTCATAAGTTAGTTATCATTCTGTTAATTAGTTATAGTGTTAGTTAATCTGTAATAGTTAGTTAATTAGTTAGCTAATCCATATTAGTTAGTATATAAGTATATCAAAATTATTGTATCTGATGAAGTAATTGAATAAGAATTTACTAAGATTCACTATTTCCTTATGGCTTTCTTTCTCTATTTCTCACATTCTGTTTGAGCCTTCTTCTTCCTCATCTTCTTCACCATTGATGAACTCTGCTTCTTCTTTCTTGTTCATTGTCTAATTGATCTATTACAAGAATAATTACATGGTATCAGAGCATTGAGCAAATCTAATTGCTAACGATTCTTGAATTTGTTTCTTCCTCTGTGAATTCTTGAAATTGTGCAAAAATGGCGAATAACAATGGAGTGATAAATGATGGCACTCAGACAGTACATGCAGCAGCTTCTTCACACGGAATGACTGGAAATCAAAACCCAAGAATCGATTACAATCACTCCTTTTTTCTATCACCATCGGATGTAAGCGAAATTCAGATTATATCGTTTCAATTAACTGGAATTGAGAATTATTCCATGTGGTATAGATCTATGAAAGTAGCTTTGCTGGATAGAAACAAGTTGGGGTTGGTTGATGGGTCCTATTCTAAAGAAAATTTTCCCGAGTGTAATTGGAGTCATTGGGAGAGAGTTAATGCAATTGTATTGTCTCGGATCTTGAACTCTGTTTCAAGTGGTCTGTTAGGGGGTATAATGTATGCGAAAAGTGCTCAGGCAGTGTGGAATGATCTTCATGAAAGTTTTAATAAGGTAGATGGTTCAAGATCGTTCAATCTACATAAAGAAATTGCTACTCTAAGTCAAGGGACAACTTCAGTTTCTGTATATTTTTCGAAGCTCAAAGATTTATGGGAAGAGTTTGAAGCTTTAGTTCCTGCTCCTAGTTGTGAATGTGCAAGATCAAGGGAGTTTGTGGTGCATCTACAGAAGCTAAAACTGTTTCAATTCTTGATGGGATTGAATGAATCGTATAGTCAAGCAAGAAGTCAAATATTAATGATGAGTCCAACTCCTTCTGTGAATCAAGCTTATGGATTGATTATCAGTGAAGAAGGACAAAGGGATGTGGCTGCAACTACAGGGTTACTTGGTGCTAATCCAACAATGGAAGCTAGTCAGTATGATATAGCTATGTATACTAGAAGTGGCTTTGGAGGAAATCAAAGGTTTAGGAAGAATTACAATGTACAGTGTGAGTTTTGCAAAATGAGAGGACATAGCAAGGAAAATTGCTATAAAATCGTGGGTTTATCCTAATGAGTTCAAGAATAGAAATAAAGGTGGAGTGAATAGCAACAATGCATCTTATAATGTGATAGCTAAGAATAAGAATCAAGTCAGGACTCACGGTATAAATGGCTTGATCAATAGCAATGATCAGACAAGGCAATTTCAAACTGCAGGAAATACAGTCACTCAAGGTTCAAAACAGGATATGAGAAATGATGTTTCTACTGCCCAATTGAGTATACAAGGATTGCCACCTATAACAGCCTGCACTTTCTCTAAGGAGCAGTATGAGCAAATACTGCAAATTCTGAATAATAGTAATAAAGTGAATGAGTCTGGTGATTCTACAGCTAATGCAGCAGGTATTAGACTTACTTGCTCAGTTTTTACCAGTCCACAAGAATGGATAATTGATACTGGTGCCACAAATCATATGGTAGCTGATATAAATCTTATGAATAAAATGTCTGTTAAACAAACGAACTATCCAAAGAAGGTGTTTCTACCTAATGGAGATGTGACTCATGTGGCACACATTGGTTCTAGCAATATCATTAATAGCATTACAGTCTCTAATGTGTTTCACATTCCTCAATTCAAATACAATTTGTTATCTGTTTCTAAAGTCACTAAGGAGTTAATGTGCTCAGTTGCATTTTTTCCTGATTTTTGTATCTTTCAGGATCTCTTCAATGGGCAGATGAGAGCGATTGGTAGAGAGGACAGTGGACTATACATACTTACAGGAAATATACTACAGAACAGTCAAGTGTAGAAAGTCTGTGTGCAACAAATGAATCTCCAGCAATAATTGAAGTCAAGTCTGAGAAGGATATAGAGCTTTGGCATAAGATATGTGGTCATATATCAGCTACAATACTAAAAAGGATTCTGTGTGCTATAAAGACTGAAACAATAGTAGAAAAGTTAGGAAAATGTACCGTATGTCCTTGTGCAAAACAAACAAGACTGCCATTTCCTATTAGCTATACTAAGTCTGCTAATTGTTTGAATTGATTCATCTTGATCTATGGGGTCCCTATAAGATCCCTACAATTGATGGGAACAAATATTTTTTGACAATTGTGGATGATTACTCTAGATATACATGGATATTTTTACTAAAGTTAAAGTCAGATGTGAGCATTACTTTACAGAAATTTGTGTTATTAATCAAAAATCAGTTTGGGAAGGATATCAAAGTAGTCAGGTCAGATAATGACACTGAGTTTGTGAACTCAATATGTGAGAGTTTATTCAATAATTTAGGAATCATTCATCAAAAGTCATGTGCATATACTCCTCAGCAGAATGGAGTGGCTGAGAGAAAGCACAGACACATTCTAGAAGTCACAAGAGCTGTGAGGCTTCAAGCTAACATACCTATCAAATTTTGGGGACAGTGTGTGCTAAGTGTTGTATGTTTAATTAACAGAATGCCAAGTACTGTCATAGACAATCAAACTCCATATGAAAGTTTGTTTGGTAAGAGACCAAACTTAAACCATTTGAGAGTATTGGGGTGTTTAGCTTATGTCAAGGTAGTACAGGAGCATGACAAAATGCAGCCTAGAGCAAGACCAACTATAAATTTGGGCTATGGTGAAAACCAAAAGGGTTATCTGCTATATGATCCAGAGAACAAGAGCTTTATAATAAGTAGAGAAGTCAACTTCAGAGAAGACACATTTCCATTTAAGAAAAGTTCTAAACAGTCAGCTGCTACAAGGCTATTTACTTATGATGACAGCTTACAACAACTAGCATATGATACAACACAAAGTCAAGTATGTACAAACAACAATCAGGAATTAACTGATTTAGAGGAATACCATAACATTGCAACATTTGACTCAAATGAACATATAAATGGAAACAACTCAGACATACAGAGGAGTCAAGAACATTCAAATCATCAAGAACAAACAACAGAAAGTCAACAAATAGGCATGATCCCTAATACTCAATCTATTTCTAACAACTCTAACAATATGACAAATGTTTCTAGGAGTTCTACAAGTCAGACAGAGATTAGAAGGTCTCAAAGAGATAAAAGACCTTCAATCTGGCTTCAAGACTTTGTATCACTTAATGTGTATCAAGATACTCCATATGCTTTAAACAAATATATCAGCTACGAAAATATCTCACCCAAGTATCAAGCATTTACATCTTCTATATCTACAGTCATAGAGCCTAACTCATATGCAGAGGCTATTAAAGATCCAAGATGGATAAAAGCAATACAAACTGAAATTAAGGCATTGGAAGATAACCATACTTGGGAGATTGTGACTTTACCAGAAGGAAAACATACAATAGGATGCAAATGGATATATAAGGTAAAATACAAAGCTACTGGAGAAGTTGAAAGATTCAAAGAGAGATTAGTAGCAAAAGTATTCGGTCAACAAGAGGACATTGATTATCAAGAAACATTCAGTCCAGTTGTGAAGATGAAGACAATAAGAACTGTGTTGGCTATTGCAGCTCAAAAGCAGTGGTGTATACATCAAATGGATGTATACAATGCATTTCTTCAAGGGGATTTGTATGATGAAATTTATATGCAAATACCACAGGGATTTAATATTCAGGGGGAGAAATCAGTGTGTCGACTAGTTAAATCCCTTTATGGCTTAAAGCAAGCTCTGAGACAGTGGACTGCAAAATTAACTGAGGCTCTAATTAGTCACTCTTTTCAACAGAGCAAGTTTGATCATTCATTATTTTTCAAGAAAAGTACTGAGGGCATGACTATAGTATTAGTATACGTAGATGATATGCTAATTAAAGGAGACAGTCTCAATTTGATATAACAGAGAAAAACAGATTTACAAAGTGCTTTCAAAATGAAGGATTTAGGGGAGCTGAAATATTTTTTAGGTATTGAGTTTTCCAGGTCCAAACAAGGGATATTGATGCATCAAAGAAAGTATGCATTAGAAATTATATCTGAAACTAGTTTAGGGGCTGCAAAACCAGCTATCACACCTTTGAATTACAATATAAAACTCACAACAAAAGAATATGATGACAGTATCAAGCAAAAGGATACACAAGTCAGAATTAAAGACCAAGAATTAGAAGATCACACTATGTATCAAAGATTGATAGGGAAACTGCTGTATATTACAATGGCACGACCAGACATTGCTTTCAGTGTACAAACACTCAGTCAGTTTCTTCAACATCCTAAAAAATCACATATGGAAGCTGCACTCAGAATAGTAAGGTATCTGAAAAAACAACCTGGTGAAGGTATTCTTCTGTCAAGTAATACAAACAGTACAATAACAGGTTACTATGATGCTGATTGGGCAGCATGCCCTCATACCAGAAGGTCTATCACAGGCTATCTAATAAAGTTGGGAGACTCTCTAATATCATAGAAATCTAAGAAGCAAACTACCATCTCAAGAAGTTTCAGCAGAAGCTGAATATCGTAGCCTTGCAGCAATAGTTGCAGAGATAATCTTGATAGTAGGTCTACTCAAAGAAATTGATTTTGAAGTTAAGCTACCAGTTGACATATTCAGTGATAGTAAAGCTGCAATGCAAATAGCAGCCAATCCAGTCTACCATGAAAGAACCAAACATATTGAAATTGATTGTCACTTCATTAGAGAGAAGATAATACAAGGGCTCATTGCTTTACAATATGTTCATACAGAGGATCAACCAATAGATATATTAACTAAAGGTCTCAACAAAGTACGACATGAATATGTTAACTCCAAGCTAGGAGTTTATAACATATTTGCACATCCTAGCTTGAGGGGAAGTGTAGGAAATGAAATAATATAATATACAAAAGTATATATATTAGTAAGGCTAGTTTAGTCATTTCCATAAGTTAGTTATCATTCTGTTAAT
Organism: Nicotiana knightiana; assembly: GCA_005239525.1. Taxonomy (NCBI): domain Eukaryota; kingdom Viridiplantae; phylum Streptophyta; class Magnoliopsida; order Solanales; family Solanaceae; genus Nicotiana; species Nicotiana knightiana. Next base: position 56,604 of record ML427353.1, read on the forward strand.
TAGTTATAGTGTTAGTTAATGTGTAATAGTTAGTTAATTAGTTAACTAATCCATATTAGTTAGTATATAAGTATATCAAAATCATTGTATTTGATGAAGTAATTGAATAAGAATTTACTAAGATTCACTATTTTCTTATGACTTTCTCTCTCTATTTCTCACGTTCTGTTTGAGCCTTCTTCTTCCTCATCTTCTTCATCATTGATGAACTCTGCTTCTTCTTTCTTGTTCATTATCTAATTGATCTATTACAAGAAATAATTACAGTCTGTACTCGGATAAGTGTGCGAGACAACCTAAATATTGAATTGGAGACTATAGATGATTGGATATCCAAATCTATTACTCCTTCCTCCCTTGTATCTTGAAAGTATTTGATTGGTCATTAATTGAGTTCAAGAAAGAAAGAACGAATTTTACAATTTATGAATTAAATTATGTCATGGCTTATATGTGTCTAAAACAATATGTCATTAATCATAAAACAAAAAATTTAATGTTAATTTTTTTGTAACTATAGAAAGCCATTATTCTTTTCCGACAGAATAAAAAGAAGAATTGTGTTACATAAAATGAGATAGACATTTGTCTTTTCAGAAACTATTATACGATTAAACCATAACGTTTCAAATTTTGTATCAAATGATAAGTCAAACTATATACGACTATCTCAAAATAAGAAGCTAGGATTAGGTTGGAATCAAATATTACCTAACTATGCTGGAGTCTTGGAGAAACAAAAATTCATGGCGCTGGAATGATGACTTTGCGTAAATTATGTCGAAATTCAAAAAGAATGGATCGAAATGTAAGTTTGAAGACTTTGTCTGATGCTTACGGCTTTGAATTTTAATGTTATTTGTCGAGGTTCTCGGAAAGCGTAATCTGAAGTTTCGGCTTCCATGTCTGTGGAAATTACTTTCTTGCTGTCTGATTGTCGGATGTTCTTTTGTGTAACATCTTTGAAGTTTTAAATTTTTATTTCTGAAGTACCTCCTTCGTTCCAATTTATGTAACCCGTTTGATTGCATACAAAGTTTAAAAAAAATTTAAAAAATTAAATTTATAGTTTTAAACAAGTCAAAAATAGATCCAGAGTATTTATATGGTTCTAATAACTTCTCATTAAGGGTAGAATTATAAGTTTAAGCTAAATTGTTTTCAAATTTAGAAATGAGTCATTCTTTTTGGAACGAACAAAAAAAGAAAAAGGTTCACATAAACTGGAACGATGGGAGTAATTTTTTTTCCATCTCCATATTTGGTGAAAGGAAGAAGACTAGTTAAATTCACCTAAAATATTTTATACGGGTAAAACCGATTCCACTGAACACCTCGATTTTCAGGTGAAGCAAACGGAGCAGGAACGTGACCGTAAGGAATTGCAGTCAGAGCGAGGAGCCCTTTGTATCGGAGCCCGGGCAAAATACCTGCCTTCAGGGGTACCGGGACCACGTCCTCCAGATCCGGTTCGAGGATCAAGACTTTGGAGAGCATTACCAAACAATTGTGCACGACTAACAAAGGGTTTTGATGTCCGTGCCTAATAGAATATCACGGCGTGAATCTCGGCCTGTATCGGCAGAAAATCAGTCATTGGCGAAATGGAAATTTTTTACCTTCCTTAGAATTTTACTTATGGTAAAATTCCCCTATATAAAGGGGGAAACTTATTATTCATAGTACACATTGTAACCACATATCAAGACAATTCACTTCAATTCTCTTTGTTGTTCAAAGTTCTTATTTTTTGTTCTTAAGTTCATCATAAGTGCAAGCTCGGAATCGAAGGCATGTTCCTCATTGAACCATTGATCGAGCCCGGGATAACTCTTATCATTGGTTTGGCTATTTATTAAGTCTTTCATTTGATTAATCTAACAACATTAATTACTTGTATTGAATTAACCCACATATCTTTAAAACCATATATAAATTTAATTGTTATCCATTTTTAAGGGTAAACAATTTAGCGTCCACCGTGGGGTTAGGGATAATAGTGGTAATTTGATACAAATTTCCATGACGCACTCTGTTTTACGCTTGTTCTTTGAGATTTTAATTCCAGGTCAAACTAAAAATGTCGAACTCTCAATCTGCTCATTTGAACGTTGATGCTGAGTCTAGCCATTATGGAGAGAACAACAATGTAGTGCCCAGCAATGAGGTGCCTCCTGTTGAATCCCACAGAGTTCCTCACATGAGGCCATCGACTCAAACCTGCCTACCGATCCCAAAAATAGCGTTTGTGGGGAAGCCCGATCGATAGCCCGGGTTACACACAACGGCGAAGGTGATAGAATCATTGTACGAGTAATCTTCAAAATGTTACAGGCAGTGATAGACCGGTTTCAGAACCAAAGTCGCGCTCCCAATAAAGTTGAACCCGAATCATCTCGGGAGAACACCCGGAGAAATGAACCAGCCACAGAAAGGTCGGGTGAAGTTGAACCTGGGACCAACCCCAAGATAATAAAGACGCTTGAGGAATTGACAAGCGGGTGGAATTTGGAGAAAAGAAAATCGAGGCCAACGACCAGAAAGTGGAGACATATAACTCCAGGGTTGATCAAATCCTAGGAGCACCCCCGATATTGAAAAGCCTGGATTCCAAGAAATTTGTCCAAAAACCTTCCCCTCCGAACGCAGCTGCGAAACACATCCCAAAGAAGAATTGTATGCCTGGAATTCTAAAGTATAACAGGGCCACAGATCCAAATGAACACGTGACCTCATATACGTGTACCATCAAGGAAAATGACTTAGAAGATGATGAAATCGAGTCGGTTCTGCTGAAAAAGTTTGGAGAAACCCTGTCTAAAGGAGAAATGATATGGTATCACAGCCTGCCCCTTAATTCCATTGATTTGTTTGCTATGCTTACATATGACTTCATAAAAGCTCATGTCGGGGCCATCAAAGTCGAGACCAGAAAATCGGACCTTTTTAAAGTAAAACAAAGAGATAATGAAATACTCAGGGAATTCGTATCGAGGTTTCAAATAAATAGAATGGACCTGCCCCCGGTTGCGGACGATTGGGTCGTTAAAGCATTCACTCAAGGACTCAACCCCCAAAGCTCTTTGGCTTCACCGCAGCTGAAACACAATTCGATAGAGTACACAGTAGTAACTTGGCTAACGTCCATAACAGGTACCAATAAAAAATTAGAGTCAATGATGATCAGCTCGGGGCCCCCTATGAGTCTGTATATCCCATTAGAAATAATGATAGGTCTAAAAGAGTCGTCGATCATGAACCAAGACCAAATGGAGATCGGTATCAACCGTATAGCAGAGATCAAAGGGGCAGCGGATCCGGACGTAACCCTGCAAGGAATGAAAAAAGAAACAATCGAGTTCATAATAGTCGGGGACTCATGAGAAAAAAATGGTTTCGACAGGCCGCTTGAGGCCATGGAGGCACCGACGTTATCAGAATACAACTTCAGTGTTGATGCTGTCGGCATCATATCTGCCATCAGACGCAACAAAGGTACCAAGTGGACTCAGCCATTGCAGTCTGATCCTGTCCAAAGATACCTCAACCTGATGTGTAAGTATCATGGCACTCACAACCACATGACCAAAGACTGCCGACAACTAAGAGAAGAAGTGGTCCGGTTATTCAATAATGGGTATCTCTGGGAATTTCTGAGTAATCGAGCCAAAAATCACTTCAGGAATAGGGACTCCAACAAATAGACCGAGCAAGAGTAACCTCAGCACATCATTAACATGATCATTGGTGGAGTCGACGTCCCCTAGGGCCAATATTGAAGCGCACTAAAGTGTCCATTACAAGGGAAAAACGAACATGAGATTACACGTCGGAGGGGACCATCTCTTTCAACGATGAAGATGCTGAAGGCATCATGCAACCCTATAAAGATGCACTGGTAATTTTTGTATTCATAAATAAATCTCGAGTTAAGCGTGTGCTGATTGACCAGGTAGCTCGGCCAATATCATCAGATCTAGGGTCGTAGAGCAGCTGGGTCTACATGACCAAATAGTGCCTGCAGTCTGGGTCATAAACGGACTCAACATGGCATGTGAAACTACCAAAGGGGAGATAACTCTACTAGTGAACACTGTCGGAACCATTCAGTAAATGAAGTTCTACATGATCGAAGGGGATAAGAGATATAATGCTTTATTCAGAAGGCCATGGATTCACCACATGAGGGAAATACCCTCGACACTACACCAGGCATTGAAGTTCCCTACACCGGGAGGGATCAAGACAGTTTACAGAGAGCACCCGGTCGCAAAAGAAATGTTCGTCGTCGATGAGGTGATCCCGATGTCTGCACTCTTGACATCAAAGGAACTAGAAATGGTTAGGAAGGAAGAAACCAAATAATCACCGACACGGCCTCGACCGAACCTGAGAATCAAGAGGCAGGCGAAGATGATGATTACAGAGTTCCTAGGTTGTTTATCACCCCTGACGATTACAATGCCACCAAGTCGACGGTCGAGGATCTGGAGCAAGTCATATTGATAGAACACTTGCCCAATCGGAAGGTATACCTAGGCATGGGGTTGACTCCTGAGCTCAGGAAAAAACTCATTAAATTACTTATAGGTAACGTGGATTGTTTTGCTTGGTCCCATCTAGATATGATAGGGATCCCGCCGGAAATAACCAGTCATAAGCTAAGCTTGGATCCGAAGTTCCACACGGTTAAACAAAAAAAGAGGCCTCAGTCCGAATTCAAGCATGCGTTCATCAAAGACGAGATATCCAAACTCTTTAGAATAGGTTCCAGTCGGGAAGTTAAGTACCCTGATTGGTTGGCTAACGTAGTAGTATTGCCTAAAAAGGGAAATAAATTAAGAATGTGCATAGATTACAAAGACTTGGACAAGGCATGCCCTAGGATTCTTTAACCTTTCCTAACATCAATTGCATGATCGATGCAACGATCGGGCACGAGATACTCAGCTTTCTCGATGCCTATTCCGGGTACAACCAAATTTGGATGCACCTGAGCGATCAAGAAAAAACTTCCTTCATCACTAAATTCGGCACCTATTGTTATAACGTAATTCCGTTCGGACTAAAAAATGCCGGTGCCACTTATCAACGCCTAGTAAACCGGATGTTCTAAGAACAAATAGAAAAATCAATGGAGGTTTATATTGACGACATGTTAGTTAAATCTTTGGAGCAGAGGACCATTTGAAACATTTATAGGAAACCTTCAACATACTAAAGAAATACAATATGAAGCTGAGCCTAGAGAAATGTGCATTCAGGGTCGGGGTCGGTAAGTTCCTTGGATTCATTGTGTCCAACCGAGGGATCGAGATCAATCCTGAAGAAATCAAAGCTATAGAAGACATCACCGTAGTGGAAAATGTCAATGCCTTTTAGAGGCCAACCTGGCGCATAGCTATCTTGGGCCGGTTCATATCAAGGTCCTCTGATAAGAGCCATCAATTTTTCTTGTTATTGAAGAAGAAGAATACATTTTCATGGACCCGGAGTTCTAGAAAGCTTTGGAAGAACTCAAATGGTACCTTTCGAGTCCACCCTTGTTTCATACTCTGAAGGCAGACGGGCAACTATACCTGTACTTAGCAGTATCCGAGATAGCGGTAAGTGGAGTCTTAGTTCGGATAGAGGAAGGTATGAAATTTCCTATATGTTAGTTAGACTCTAGGTGAGGATAAAACAAGGTACTCTCACCTATAGAAACTGGCGCTCGCTTTGTTAACCGCCTCCAGAAAGTTGAAGACATATTTTCAATGCCATCCCATTTGTGTTGTAACTTCTTACCCACTAAGGAAAATGATGCACAAATCCGAGCTCTCGGGCTAATTTTCCAAATGGACCGTAGAAATTAGCGGGTACGATATCGAATATCGACCTGAGCCGCCATCAAATCTCAAATTTTGGCAGACTTCGTGGCCGACTTCATGCATGCCTTAATACCCGAAGTCAAAAAGGAAATGTTGTTAACCTCGGGTACTTCCTCAGGAATGTGGACCCTCTTTACGGATGGTGCCTCGAACGCAAAGGGGACCATACTTGGCATCATGTTGAAGTCGCCTATCGGTAACGTAGTTAGGCAAACTATTAGAATTGTGAAATTGACTAACAATGAAGCCGTGTATGAGGACATGATTGCACGTCTTGAATTGGCTAAAATCTTGGGGGCCGAGGTGGTCGAAGCTAAATGCGACTCCCTCCTTGTGGTAAATCAAGTTAATGGGACATTCGAAGTAAAAGAAGAATGAATGCGAAGGTACTTGGACAAATTACAGGTAACGTTGCATCGATTCAAGGAATGGACCTTGCAGCACGTACCCCGGGATCAAAATAGCGAAGCTGGTGCTCTAGATAACTTGGGGTCATCGGTTGATGACAATGATTCAGCTCGGGAATGGTCGTACAACTCATGAAATCAGTAGTTGAAAAAGGCCATGTCGAGACAAACTCAACGTGTTTAACTTGGGACTGGAGAAACAAGTATATAGACTACTTGAAGACTGGGAAGTTGCCCTCGAATCCTAAAGAATCGAGAGCTCTACGCACGAAGGCAACCAGGTTTAGCTTATCCGAAGGAATTTTGTTCAGAAGAACGTTCGATGGCCCACTAGCCATATTCTTAGGGTCGGGAGACACTGAATATGTTTTAAGGGAAGTTCACGAAGGCAAATGCGGAAACCATTGGGGGGCAAAACTTTGGTTCGTAATATCATAGACGACTATTACTGAATCGACATGGAGAAAGATGCAAAGGACTTTGTACAGAGATGCGAAGACTGTCACCCGGGGAGCTACTACATTTGGTCTTTTCACCTTGGTCGTTCATGAAATGGGGAATGGACATTGACGGTCCCTTGCCGTGGGCACCCGATAAGGCTCAATTTATATTGTTTATGACTAACTATTTTTCTAAGTGGGTCGAAGCTCAAGCGTTCGAGAAGGTCTGGGAAAAAGAAGTCATGGAATTCATTTTGAGACCACATAATATGCCGGTTCGGTATACCGGCCAAGATAGTGTGTGATAACGGGAGGCAGTTCATTGGCAGCAAGGTAAACAAAATTTTCAAGGACCATAAGATCAAAAAGATCTTGTCAACACCATATCACCCTAGTGGTAACGGACAGGCGGAGTCTACGAACAAGGCCATACTTCAAACCCTTAAGAAAAGGTTGACTGATGCCAAAAGGAAATGGAAGGAAATTCTGCCCTAAGTCTTGTGGGCATACCGTATGACCTCAAAATGTAGTAACGGGGCCACTCCATTTTTATGGTCTATGGTGCCGAAGCACTAATACCGGATGAGGTGGGAGTACCGAGCATTAGGTTCTGATATGGGATTGAAGAATCAAAAGGAGAGGCCATGAACACGATCATGGAACTATTGGATGAGAGGCGCGAGGCCGCCCTAGTCCGGTTAGCCATCAAGAAACAACTGATAGAAAGATATTACAACCGAAGAGCCAACCTCCGCCACTTCAATATCGGGGACTTAATGTTAAGAAAAGTAACACTGAATACCCCGAGCCCGAACGAAGTGAAGTTGGGACCAAATTGGGAAGGATCATATCGGGTCATCGGGACTACTAATAAAGGTTCGTACAAACTCGAAGCAGGAAACGGTGCACAACTACCGAACAACTAGAACATGACACACCTAAAGCGGTACTAATGCTAAAGTACGATCTCATTCACTTTTTTTTTATATTACAAATCGGACTAACACTTGCAGGCAACAACCAAAGGAGAATGTGGTTGTTAGGTCTGAAAGCACGTGTTGTACTCTTTTTCCCTTGAACCGGTTTTGTCTAGGGGTGGGCGTCGGTCGGTTATTATGAAAGTACGATTTGGTTTATCGATTTTTGGTTTTGTATATTAATAACCAAAACCAAACCAAAGTATTTATAGTTCGGTGCAGTTTTTCAAGGTTTGGTTTGGTTATTTTCGGTTTAGTTTTTAGGTTATTAACGGTTCAAGATTTTTATATCTGATGTAGACTACGGATCTTTAATTGTAGCAAATTATTTCACTGTTTCTAGTTGGCAGTCTTGCACTCTCGAAACATTGTTTTTAACCTGATAAACAACATTAATAGCTACTATCGCGCCCCATTGTCTCGCGAAAGCGGGTTTCGACGTCGTGACAACTCTTTCTTTTATAATGGGAGGTAGAGTTCTAAAAGATGATTCTCCACCTAACGATTTTTAATGTGCGTTAGGGCACCTATTGTGCAGATAACTCTTTTTGACTAGTCAATGCCACCAAAGATCAGGTAAGGGCTTAAATTACCTCAAAGAGAAGGTATTAGGCACTCTTCGAGGTCCACAGCTGTGGGTCCCGGCCGAACATAAAATTATGTGGATTAGGATAAGTGATCAAATAAACAAAGAGAATATGAAGGTCAAAGAATTTTATTACAAAAGCTTAATACGAATATAGAGATACAACTATTCCAATTCTAATTGTAAGCATAGAAAGGAAAAAGGGGGAGGGTCCTAAGTAAAGGGGGGAGGGTCCTATGTTTTTAGACTAAAGGATCACCCCGTGCAACATCAATAATATTTCGCAACTCCCTTGGGGTAGGGAGTTACTCATATTATTCAGCGAGCAGACTATCATGTTCGGCTACCCCATTACTATGTTAAAATTGTTTACCTAAAAGCGTTCTAATTCAATTCTAAGTCGTGCCCTATGTGTGCACTACATGTTCCATACCTATGGTCCAGGAGGCTTTGGACCTCTATTTAGGTAGTTACCTTACTTAGGCTGCTCAAAATGTTAAAACTAGGTGACATGAAAAAACACATTGGACTACAAATATGGGCAGTTAAGGGCTCAAGTTAGACTCCACACTAAAGAATCAAATGCACGCGAAACAAATGTTCAGGTTAGGAAGTTTCAGAATTAAGGACCTTAGGCTCTATAAACATGATTTCTAGGTGACTTTGAATTAAAGCATGGAGGTAGTTTCAGATGATAGGTGCTGCTCATAGACAGGATTATACAGTTGTTACAAGCTGATTATTGAGATCGCAAGTTTCAAGTTATTAAACCTGTAGGTGCTATGCCTAGGTGATCTACACAGTGAAGGGCAGTAAAGTTTATTGGAGAAAAAGCCCCAAAGTTACTCATGCTTTCTAACGATGGCATGCATAAAAATAAGCAATGTTTGAGCGGTTCAACATTAACAAATTAGAGCGAGTAATTATACCCTATAGGCAGGATCTCCAACGGTTAGCACTTAGAGCCAATTTCATTGTCATACCTTAAACTTATAGGCATATTTTCTAGGTGAACAGTGGAAAACGAGGTAATCAGAATCCTATAGGTATGATTTCTAATGAATGCTGGGGCGAATTGAAATCAGTGACATTTATTCCTGTAGGCAGATTTTCTACTAGCACGTAGCAGTAAGCACTATTGCAGCACTTTGAATTCATGTTTTCTAGTAGACAATGTGTGTGTGCGCGCTTCCCCTAATGGCATGATTTCTATAGTACAGATAGTGATTGAATAACATATATAACAAGTAAATCACTGAGTCCTATAAGCATATTATCTACCCCTTTGTATGAAAATATTAAGAATCTACCCATTTTCCATTTTTACTAACACCCCAATTATTTATACAAAGTTATTACAGGCCCAGTAATGAATAAGATTACAAATGTTATACAAATAATGACAATAGGCCCACAGCAGGCCCCAAAGAAATACTCAGCAATGTCTGGGCCTTCAGCAATTCTCATGCACCATACCCAGACTTCCAACATGGAGCCATATTTATCAACACAAATCAGAATCCATAGAAGATCCAAAATCCAATTCATATAACCGTATTTCCAAGCATTGAATTACTTAAACCAACCAGCTTATATATATAACAAAAAATAGGAAGAAAAGGGTTGAGTGGGGTAGTTCATGTTTCAGGGAATGACTAAGACCCAAATCCTAATGTGTCATAGTTCACAAGGGTCTCAATGGACCCCGAGCGGTGCTCACACTAGGGAGGTCAGTAGTAAGAGCCTAGATAGCCTTGGTTTTCAGCCGGCTAAGAATGAGAAGTTCAAGAGAGCATAGGTAACAAGTGAGGGATAGTGGACAATGATTAAGGGACATAATTGTACTTAGTTTTAGGAAGCAGACATAGTAAGGTTGAGCATACAGAGCAGCTAATTAGACAAATCACTGGACTTAGAAGCAAGTTCAGTAGGGACTTAGAAGCAGGTTCAACACTTAACACATAGACAGTCACATATGGAAAGAGTTAAGAACAAGTTTGCAGGATTGACAAAGATTATAATACACAGATGCACGATACTAAAAAAGTTGAAATATGACTGGAAATTATGCTAAGTATACATCCTAATGTTATAAGATAGCCATGTTAACTTCCTATCAAGCAGCAAAATAGCATTAGACATGGTAGGGAAGTACATATTAGGACAATTACTACTAAAGGGATAGGGAATTAGATGAACCAAAACATGCTGAGAGACATATTAACAGGGGAGCGAGTCGTGGTTGATAGAAAAAGATCTTAACACAAACTAAAACACACCACATATGCAAGATTATCATTACAGAGATTCAAAACAGAGTGAGAAAATAAACTCATGTCAGGTAGTAAATGTAGGCATCAGGTATTGACACAATAGACTAATTAGCTAAAGGAAGTCCAAATTATGCAAATGAAGCACATTTAAATAACAAAATTGACAGTTTTAGGTAGAATTAAATACTAAAGAGGTTCAAACAAGTGTAAAGCAGATAAGGTCACACACAGAAATAGCTAAGAACACATTGACTAAACGGACTTAAAAGAATTCGAAATTACTCAAATTAGGCATAAGCATGTTTCAGAGCTAGCAACATTATGTGAAATTAAATGCTAAATAGACCCAAAACTGATGTAAAGCTAGCAGACTTGCACACAAGAGTAGCCCAAAAAATATATTAAGCTATGAATTTCAGAAGTGAGAACATATGCAAATCACAAACACATAAGAACGAAATTGCGAAAGTCAAGTAATTCACCAGTTAAACGAACAACAGTAAAGAGCAAAAATTCCACATTAAGCCAGGATCTCAAAGTGTCAAAGTTCCCAAGAGCTTCAAAAGAACTCCTGGCAATGCTCGCACCAAGAGAAAGTTCGAATGATAGAATCTCAGTGGCCTTGGCTTTCAGCCGGCCAAAATGAAGTACAGAACAAGAGAATAAGGAAATCACAGAACAAAGCCCCATTTTTTAGTGAAAGTATGTCGATTCCCAGTCTGTCCCAAAGGGGAATAGGAAGGGGTTTATATAGCAGTAAAAATTGAACAAACAAACAAGGAAACAAATAAATCAAACATAGAATAAAGAAAGAAGGCATGCAAAATCAGTTCAAAAATCAATTTAGGAGAGAAAACGGGTATACTCTAGTTGAAGAGAGAAAGTATAAATCAACAGAGATCTGACTGAAATCGGACTCACATAGCATGGTATTGAGTGTATATAGACGAAATAATGATCAGAATCAAAGGTTCGAACCACTTTGGTTCAATCTCAAGAGATATTGCTTTCCAAACTTATGCAAGCACCTAAGTAACACCACAAACGGACGACCGGTACCAAAGGGCTTCAACATTGGTAAGAAAATAATGGTTGAATCCCATTATCAGTGGGATTAGGAGAGGGGATTAAGGGGAGGCGGCTAGGGTTTCTCACAGAAGAAGAGAGAGTAGAGAAGATTTAGAGGCGCCGGATAAAGGGAAATGATAGGGTTTGGGCGGGTTTGGTTAATTAAAGAAGGAGGGTGAATGGGGGCCGTTGATCTTGAGAGATCAACGGCTAGGATTAAAGACGAACGGGGCGGGTCATAGAATGTACCGACCGGGTTTTGTAAAGGGGTCCTTTGACTTTGGGCTGGGGTTCATTGGGCTAAGGATATTGGGCCAATCTGGTTCAAAATTAGTTTAAAGTTAGGCTATTATTTAAATACACGAAAATAATTTATAAAAATACTTGATAAATAAGTAAAAAAATATTATTTAAACATTGGAATGCTTAAAAATAATAACTTTATATTATAAAAATATAAAATTCTATTTTGACACAAATAACATAAATAAAGATCATTTCTGTACGAATATAGGATATTACTACAAAATCACGCAAATAGCTAAAAATATTAATGTAATTACATAAAATGAAGTAAAATATTTGAAACATGTATTATAGGTGCAAAAATAATATTTATAAGAGTTAAGTCATCATAAAATAATTTGAAGGAGTAATTAATAAATATTCAAGCAATTTAAATGCAAGAAAAATCAATTTTAAAGTCCTAAAAATAATGGAAAATTTTTTAAAAAAATGCTTGTGTAGAATTGTAAACTAAATAACAATGCAAAATGATATTTTGAAAGTATATACACTTATTTAAAAAATATGAGGGTAAAATCGAGTATCAACAACTACAAAAGTTGAACTTGTACCATTATTATTTACTTGGATGTGGAAACACATGAATTATTAAATAAGTCAACACTAGCTTTCTACAAGTAGAAAAGCATGTGCACTTGCATATTCATTCCAGCAAATGCAAACGTATGTATCATCATGTTAAAAGGCATTTATTGAATGAGACAAGCCATATTTTTCATAGGGATCTCTTTTGCAACTTTCCAACTCAAAGAAACAAAATTCATGAAATAACCAAAACTGATGAATAATTCAAACAAGAAGATAAGAAAACACAGTTCAGGTATCAAGGATTAAAGATTATATCAGTTTTTCTTGCTACAAATGTAAAAGGTATCATAGCTCTACAGTTGCTGGAGATCAATATGTTATAATTGAGAAACCAGAACTTAAAAGTCTATTGCTCAAACAGAACACTAAGAGAAAATAGTTTGGGGCGTCTTACATACAGTTGTGATCATCATAACCAAGATAGGCAGTCAACCTTAAAACTCGCAGCAAAGTCACAACAGATTTTATCTATAACTCGCAGCTACTATTTTATTTCAATACAAGATCCTTTAGAATTCAATAGATAACCAAAATAAGTCTAGATATACCATCACCAAACAACAAAACAGTAGCAAACTAATCACAAGCCACAAGCCACAAAGTAGGTCTAGAAAAGGATACTTAAAGTCTTAAATACGTATCACTGGATGAGGCATGAGACACTTCTTAATATGCTTCACTAAGCCAAAAGTGCCATAATACTTCGGATGAAAATTATAAACTCGACCACAATGAAGGCACTTTGCTTTACGGGCTTCTTCATTTTCTTCAACTAGCTCAAATGTTCCCAAATAGGTGATCTAGCTTTAGAACCACGAGGCATAGTTGAACCTACAAAATAAGAAAAGATCACAAGTTAAATAAAATATTTTTAATTATAAATTACAAAAGGATATCATAAATCAAGCGAATCTTTAAACTTACCACTTGTTCAAACTATGCATCAACCATGCTAGTATCTCTTTCAACAATGCAAGTTTCTCTTCCGCTCTTTTTATATCTAAATATAATTTGATAAAGTATGTCATTTAAACTAACAAAGTAAACTAATTTTTACTAAAACACTCATCAAATACAAAATCTTACCAAATTTAATTTGCTCAAGAAACTCTGAATTTTATTCAATATTAATAGGAGTACCCTTACATATAAACTAATCTTGAACACGAACAAGACTTTGCATCAATCGAGGAGTCAGTGAACTCCTATTTGAATTAAGAATGCTGCCACCGGTGCTAAATATATTTTTCGATGCAACACTAGAAATTGGAATGACTAATACATCACGAGCTAGCTCAGATAGAATAGAAAATCGAGGCGCATTAATTTACCACCAATCTAAGATTTTAAAGCCATCAGAATCATCAGACGATGTCTCTTGTCCTTCACCAATATTTCTTTCCAACTCAGATTTAGCATCTCCACTTCCGGAGTCTTCGTTTTTCCTTTTCAACAATTGCTTTGTTCTCACAGATTTTGTTCTCACATTCCCACTTGATGAATCAGATGTGTCATCAGATAAATTATATTTGGATGGAGATGATTGAAGTTAACATCCTTTTGAATATTTTTTTTGATACTCCCCAAACAAAGAATTCAAATAATCATCCATTTCGGTAGTTAATTTCTTACCTGGTCCTCGAACGTTTCCTCAAGTGTAAAACTAACATACTCTAGTTTGTTATGGGGATCTAATACAGAAGCAATAAATATAATTTTATTCATCTTTTAAGGTTCATCTCAATATTTTTTAAACTTTTCTTTCATCTTCCCTGCCATCTTACTCAAATTAATATCATCACTAGCTAAACAAGCTTTCAAATGACTATCAAGCTCACATATATCCTCAAAATGACAACTACAAGTGACATAACGTGAACCTGAAACTTTTCGGTGAGCTGGTGAAATCTTTCAAGAAACTTTATCACGCTTCTCACATTCACCGAATCATCACATACAAATGGGCCTGCAACATTCCCATCCTCACAAACATACGTACAAAGATGAGTAGAAAATCCATCATCAAAAAGATGAAGCTTGTCAAAGGCCTTCGCAAAGTTTTGCATCGTTTCTAATATTGAATAGGTGGAATTCCACCTAGTAGGAACATCCAAACACAATATTTTTCTACATTCTACCTATTGATGTGCACACATTCCCTAATATTTAAGGTCCTTTGCGAAGATGATCTCACATACCTCACAGCTTGTCTAACACGTTTTACAGAAATATCAATTTCCTCCAAACCATCTTGAATAACTAGATTAAGTATGTGAGCCATGCATCTCACATGAAGATACCTACCACTCATCGAATTAGTTTTCTACATATCTAGTTGTTTAGACAATTCTTTGACCGTGACATCATTCGAAGAAGCATTATCAACAGTAACAGTGAATACCTTATCCAATTTTCATTCAAGCAAACAATTACCAATAACTTTTGCCATTTCGTCACCCTTATGACTAGAGATAGGGCAAATTTTTTGTATTCTTTTATGCAACACCCAATCTCTATCAATAAAATGACCCGTCAAATACATATAGTTAATTCTTTGTAATGAAGTCCATGTGTCTATGGTAAGGCAAATTTTTTATTTTACTTCTCTGAAATTTTTCATTAGTTTAAGCCTCTCTGCACTGTAAACATGAAAAAAATCCCTTGTAATTGTCCTACGAGAAGGAATATTAAATAGAGGTTGGGCTATGCTCATAAACTTCTTAAAGCCTTTCTTTTCAACAAAGCTAAAAGGTAATTCCTTCGTAATTACCATCTCAACTAAAGCCCTCCTAACTAGTTCTTGATCAAATTCCAAAAGCACCCCACCATTAATTTTCCAATACTTTTGTAAACACAATTGTGTTTGAGTATTATCAACTTTTCGTGGTATTTTTGGACACTTCTTTAAATTAGTATTCAATGATGTTGTTCCATTCAATCGTGAATCAGCCTTATAATCTTGACCACAATGTTTATACTTTGCTCTATCACCTCCATTATCATCTTTTAACTTTTCAAAATGATCCTAAGCAGTTGACCTACATTGTACGAATTTTTATTTTTTTTGGGCCTTGACTAGTTTCAACTGAATTTATAGGTAAAGAAGTATGTTCGCTTTCAGATGAACCCACCTCACTTACTCTACTTTCAACTTCTTCTATCTATAGAAAATCGAATGAAAACAGAATTAAAAATGCAAACTGGCATACAATAAAAATCTAGAATGTCGCAACTCCCATAAAATCAAATCGGCACAGAGACAAAAGAACAAAAGAAAAAAACAGAGGCAAAAAAAAATAAAGGATGTAATTGCCACTTCTTTTTGGAAAATGTTGACTCGAAAAATTCCTAAAAGTAAGAGCAAAATGCGCATATATACTATAAACAAGTGCATTAAAATCAAAAGTTGAAAGAAACCAACAGGAGGAGCGACGAGGGAAAACTAAAAAGGAACTCAGAAGAAACAGGTAACCACTAACATGAGGAAGAAGGATGAGTGACGAGAGGAGGAAGAAGGCATCACAGGCTCACATCAGTCGGGCGCGGCACAGTCGCACAAAGGAGGAAGGAAGTCGGGACTCTCAAGAACCCTAATTAGAAATAATTTCTAATTTCTAAGGAAAGGAATTAGGGAAGTAACGTAAGTCTGTAGGCTTAGGTACTGGTATTGGGTAAATTGGGTTTCAGATGGGCATTGGGTTAATTGGGCTTCAGATGAGTATTGGCTAAATCACTAAATTGGGCTAAAGCGTTGGTGGCCAGGTGTTGAGCCCATATGTTCAAACCTATTTTTCTCAACTCATACCCAAAACTTTGGATTTTCGGTTTAACCAAAAATCGAAACACCAAAATCGTTAACCGCACACACCGACCGATTAAACCGAAACAAAAAAAAAACAAAATATATGGTTCGGTCAAATTTTTCGGTTCAATCGGTATTATGCCCACCCCTAGTTTTGTCCCAAATGGATTTTCTGGCAAGGATTTTAACGAGGCAACAATATATCGTGCTAACTTAGAATCGAAGACCATTTTTAAATCGAATTCAATGGTCGCATCAACAGTATCTGAGCCCTCTCGAGATCGAACTCGAATACCGGGGACCATCACCATCGGGTCAAGATTTTTAGCAAGGAAAGAAATTTTGTGTTTGAACAGTTTAGGCTCAGTAGTTAGCATTTATTATAAGGGAAAAACAGTCAAGTGAACCGTGCCCATTTAGGCCACCTAAGCCATAATACGAGCTTTTACACGCTTACAATCTTGTATGTTATGCACAAAAAGGAAAGAAAGTTTCTACCTTGCTAATATACATTTATTGCTTCTTAAAAGTATCGATCCTAAGGGCTATTCCTACCCAGGGACTATCTAGCCCAAGGGCCACCCCTATCCGAGCCCAAAGGGATATCCCTACTCGGGAATATCGTCTGAAATAATTTTGGGCGGCTCGGGTTATTGAAACCCAAAGGCACAAAGCCTATTAGGCAGTGCCTAAACCTAAAAGGCTACGGCCACCCTAAGAATGGTTCGATGACATCCGAAGCCCGTAATCAAAGCATAAGGCCTTCAACAAAATTCTAAACATGTTCAAAGGTCACCCTCGACAAAGATATAGTCTAAAAACATTAAGCAAGCATTTTGGGGAAATTTTCGGTCACTCTGAGTTTCCCCAAATTTCGAGCAAATATTGCATTGAGGACAGGTCCTGTTAGGACCTCCGAAATATGACTTATTACGATGTTTGATTCTTTTCTAAGGCATTAGAAATGTTTGTAATTGTAAAAATATGCTAAGATAATAGACATGAACATTTCCAAAAGGAAAAAACTTTATATATTCCGCAATATCTTTACAAAGGCCCAATAAAAATGGACTCAACAAAATATATGTACAGGATACAAAAATTAAAAAACCCTAAGGCATCTATGCCTGATCTTCACCGAAACCCGACACATCACCAAAACTGCGGGGCATTCTGATTATTCAGAGCCCTCGGACCCCTCTTCACCTCGGGATTGAGCTTGCTTCTTGTCCTCGACCTCAAGTCTTTTTTCCTCCTCGGTCTTTGAAGATAGGTCAAAGCCTCGGGCATGGATCTCTTCGAGGGTCTCGCTTCGGGATAGCCGCCTCACGTACTCAGCAGTTATCTTCAGGCAGGGGTCGTCTACTTCAACATCGACCTTGTATTGGGCCATCATTTCTTCATCATCAACCGAGGTTACTTCCAACTTGGACCTTGTTATTTCGTGCTCCTTGCCAAAGGCATCCCGTTCAGCGATGGTCGAGCCCAGTTGTGCTTGAAGGTCCTCATTTTTCTGAGCTCCTGCATCGGCCTTCTCATTCGCCACCCGCTGAACTTCTATCGAAGACAGCTTGTCCTGGGCGATCTCCTTCTCCGAGGCCAGCAGGTCCATCTTGTTTTTCCACCCATCGCCACTACTTGGATCTCGTCCATCTCCTTGCGGAGTTGGTCGATCTGGTCGATCTTCTGCTGGACCTGTGAAGTATTGTTGTTAGCCTCTATGACCGGACCCTCGTTTCAAATTCAAAAACCTTGACCTTTTCCACCAAGTCGGCGTGCTCCTATCTTAAGGTTGATGCTTCTTTTTGACCAACATCCAGCTCGACCTGGAGGTTCTTGGCGACACCTCTTGTTGCTCACTAAGAAGCTTGTAGACGTCCCTTTTTTGGGCAAGCTCCTTGATATTAACTTCGAGTTGAATGAACTCAACCCGAAACTTAAGGAAGCTCTCGTAGTGGAGCACCAAGGCCTGCAAAACGGCGTAAAATGTGAGAAACATCAAGCACAGTTAACAATAGATCGATGGAAAGAAACGGTGCCTTACCCGGTTCAGCACCTGGTGTTCCACATTGAAGAGGCATGGCAGGTTCACCTCATTCATTTTTTCTTGATCCTCCTCGGTCAACAGGCATCAGAGGTAGCTAGCTACCCCCACTAGAGAAGACAAAACCCGAGCATCTCCGGGATGGTCAATATAATCGATCTCTTGCGACCGGGGTACGCACTCCGACGGGGAACAAATTGACAAATTTTAGGCTCAAGCTCGGCCCGCCTGCTTCCGAGGAAGTGTCCTTCTTCGGGACTTCCAAGTCGCTTAGCCCAGAAAAGTCTTCCAAAGCAGACGAGTCCACGCTGTCAAAAAAGGAGTGAAGGGGATCTTCCGCACCATGGACCCCCTCGTTGGACTTCTACTTTCTCGCTTGGTCCACCTCGAGCGGAGCCGGCATCCTGGGAGGTTTCACCCCGGGTATCTACGTCGGTATTTTGAGTTTGAGGGGGTCGATATCACGAGTCTCCCCCTCGGATGCATCTCAGTTCCCGTAATAGGTCGTACCGAGGTAACAATAATAGATTCATCCTCCGGCTCGTCCTTAAACCGAAGGAGGGAGTTGGAGTCCGGCACCCGGGAACTGGAGCCTGTCTTGGGATTACGGAGCACCCGCTTCTTTTATTTATTCACCACATAGATAGGGGAGCCTAAGGGTTTCCTCTTCCTCTTCTTTTTTCCCTCTGTGGCAGCAACGACGGGAACGAAGAATGGGGGCACATCCTTATCCCCTTCCGAAGGCCTATGTTCGGTGGTCTTAGGAACACCTGCAATAACAAAAGGGAAGAGGAGTTAGTATAATAAAAAATAGAAACATAGTATTGGCTGCTAATAAAGAGGCCTTACCATTAGAACGGGCCTCCCATCGGCCCTTCGAGAGTCCGTTCCATGTGCGCTCGAAGTACGACATCTGAGTACAGATGCCCTCAATCCATTTCTTTAATCAGGGAACCGTATTCAGAACCCGAGCGACAACTGCACATCCACAAACATGAATGCGGAGATAGAAATTGAAGAAAAAGAATTTTGATGTTTAAAGAAAGAATTGCACTTACGAGATGCATTCCATTTCTAAGAGAATGGCATGTATTCGGGGGGATCAAATCCTCGGTTTTCACTAGAATAAAGCGTCTTTTCCAGCCCTGGTCTTGGTCTTCGTCGATACTCGAAAAGGGGGCCTTGTTGACCCAGCGAGTAAGCTTGATTAGTCCCCCTCGAAACATTTGAGGATTGTATAATCGGAGCAGGTGGTCGATTGTGAACCGAAAAGATTTGGTCTTGTTCACAAAGTAGCGGAGGAGGATCACGATCCTCCACAACAATGGATGGATTTTCCCGAGGCACACCTCGTACCTCTTGCAAAAGTCTAGAACGATCGGGTCCATTGGGACCAGTGTGAAGGGATAAGTGTAAACAGTAGGTACCCCTCCATGTGGGTAGTAACGACGTCCTCGGGCCCGGGGACTACTATGTTCTTGCCTTCCCAATTGTAGTCCTTTACAAACTATAGGAAGAGTATCTTCAGTAATCGAACATATGTACCTCGAGACTCTTTCGCCCCCATCCTATTTGCGCTAAGGCTTCTCGACTCTAAAGTCATCTGCAATTGAGTAGCCCCCGGGAATGAACGCTCTCAAGGGAGGCTCGACAACCGGTTCATTACTAACCACAACGGGTGAAGCCGTTTCAAGGATGACCATTGTCATCTGGGGAGTGTTTGAAAATTTGGGCAAAAATCTGGATATTACTAAGGAAATTGAAGAAAAAGGATGAGATATGAAGGTTTGAAGAAAGTTTGATGATGGCTGGAGAGCTCAAAGGTAGTTATTTAGTCGAAGAGTAGAAAAAGAACAAAAGAAGGAAGCTTTTATACAAAACAGCGATGCTCCGCTTTCAGGGGAAACCTGTCGATGAGCGACATGTGTTCGAAGTCAGAACGACGCAACTGATAGGATGTTTCGGCTCCCCCGTCTTAACATATGAAGGAAGGAACCGGAATCATCTATCATTTCCTATCGTTTCAGCAAGGCTACCCTCTGAAAAATGAGGGGACTATTTGTATACGAAAAAAATTGAGCCCACTGAACACCTCGATTTCACGGTGAGGCGAATGTAGCAGGAACTGGACCGTAAGGAATCAAATTCAGAGCGAGGAGCCACTCATATCGGATCTAAAGCAAAATACCTGCCTTCAGGGGTACTAGGACCATGTCATTCATGTCTGGTTCGAGGATCAAGACTTTGAAGAGCATTACCAAATAGCTGCGCACGACTAACAAAGGGTTGTGATGTCCGTGCCCAATCGGATATCACGGTGTGAATCTCGGCTCGTATCGGCAGAAAATCAGTGATTAGCAAAACGGAAGATTTTTACCTTTCTTAAAATTGTATTTAGGCTAAAATTTCTCTACTATATAAAGGGGGAAGCTTATTATTCATAGCACACATTGTAACACGCATATCAAGGAAATTCACTTCAATTCTCTATGCTGTTCAAAGTTCTTATTTTTTGTTCTTAAGTTCTTCATAAGTTCAAGCTCGAAATCGAAGACAGGTTCCTCATTGAGGCATTGACCGAGCCTGGGATCACTCTTATCATTGGTTTGGCCCTTTATTACGTCTTTCATTTGCTCACTCTAACAACATTAATCACTTGTATTGAATTAATCCACACATCCTTAAAATCACATATAAATTCAATTGTTATCCATTTTTAAGGGTAAACACATATAAAGACATTTTATAAGTGTTGAGCCCCAATTATAAAAGAAGAGCATTCAATTCTAGTATCCCTCAACAATGTATCTTACAATGAACAAAAAGTAACGCAAAGTTTGATAAACATTTTCTAGAAATAATTTGTGATAACTGATAAGTATGTTCACCAATTAGCTACATCTTAAACATGAATGAAGCTTAAAGAATAAGAATCTAACCCTTTTCATGTGACATTCACTATCCCGGATATTGTTGATTCATAGCTAGATAGTTGAGTAAAAGTCGTAAGTGTATTTTTGTGGGGTATTCATATGAAAAAGGGTAAAGATTTCATGATTTAGAGACATAGAAATTTCCTTTTATATCATCGTTGCCCGACTCAAACACTGATAAGGGACAATTGGCGGTGCCGCAGAGTTATAGGGAGATGAGGAGTTTGAAGTGAGGGGAGCGTGGTTCGTGCATAGGAGAATAAAGTGGTGCAAGAAGCCATCAAGATGAATGGAACGATGGTCAGAGTGGTGAGGTGGAGGAGGAACAGTTGGGATGTGGCTTCGACGAAAACAACAATCAATTATGCTGCATGACTATGTTACTAATGCAATCCAGGAATTGAGTCCACCTAGTCCATCATCTACTTCATGCATCACTCACGTACGCCCTATCCCATAGCACAATATGTGAATTGTGATATATTTTCTACACAATACCAAAATTTTCTTGTAGTTATTTTTATGTCATAGGAACCTGTAATCTTCCCTAAAGCTGAGAAAGATGGCTATCGGAGGGCAGCAGAACATAGAAAATACAGGCGTTGGTGAAAAATGAGACATCAGTGTTAATCGATTTGCCTTCCAGAAAGAAAGCAATAGGTTGTAGGTGGGTCTAAAATGTGAGATTCAACTTTGACAAAATTATAGAATGCTATTATTTATCTCGGAATACGAGTAACAATTAAATTTGTAATGTGATTATAAGGATATGTGATCAGATTCAATACAAATTAATAAATGACGAAGCAAATAAATGAATTAAACGATTAATATAAATCAAACCACTGTCGTTGCAAGTTATCAACCTTGATTTGGAACAAGCTCGAGATCAAGCGTTAAGAACAATAAGAACAGTGGTAAATTGTAAGCAAGTAAAAGAGCAGTGTATCGTTATTTCTCAGTAAGTGTCTATCTCTTTACAAATGAACAAGGTTCCTCTTTATATAGTGGAGGAATCCTATATAAGGTATAACTCTAATTTCGGAAATAAATTCCATGATTGATGTCAATAACTGCTAGCGGTTCTGTCAATCCCGAGATTCTCGCCGAGATTTATCGTCGAACACTGATATCTCGTTATTCCATTGCTCGATGTTGGTCTTGCCTGATCTCGATCCTTTGATCTTCGTGTCTTCGAGCTCGAGCTCTCTTCAATATAAGCTTAATCACGAGACAGACAATCGAGCCCATAAAATCGGACATCTTCGATTTTAGCCGTATACAGATAGTCCCCGCGTTTCTTAGAATGAAATGATAAGAAACGCCTTGAGCCTCAATTCCCTTGCATCTTGATCATGAAATCGTCCTCATGATGTAAGCGGTGGATGTGACTTATACGCCCCGTCGGTTCGGTTCCCCAAAATCATCAATACATGTCAGTTGTCGGTCGGCCGCTAGTGCCACCGAACCGTCGCCACAAGCCTATAAATATCACCTCCTTTGTTGATTCAAACTTTACTTTGCTTTGATTTAAAACTTTCAACTCTCTAATCCTTCTCATCTTTCTTTCATTGCCGCCCGTTACGCTGCCATTATTCTCACCGGAGAAACTAATTTCATGCTTATTTTCAACCTCCTCTGCTCATACAAATGGCAAAAACCTCCAAAACTGTGCCGCAAAAATAAAAGGCTTCGTCTTCCTCTTCCCGGCCGGTCGGTGATAAAATGCCGGTGGAGCCTCGTATCGAGGAGTGTATCCCGGGGACAATTAAACTAACTTCCGACTTCAAAGTCGAGAGACCCTCCTCAGTTCCGGGCCGTTGTGAGCCTATTTCCTGATAAATCTACTCGATATCGGAAGGGAATCAAGAGAGGGTGAAGAAGGACTGGGGGAAAACAAGGAAGTGGTGGTTCCTTCCCTTGAGGAGGACATCACCACCTACGTGAAACGGTACTTGAGTGTGTATACCTACTTTTTTACACTGGGTCCCGTAGACCCGATCATACTCGATTTCTGATGCCAGTATCCAGTAACCCTCAGCCAGATACCCCTCATTCTGGTGCATCGTCAACCTGATCAGGTTCTTTTCGAGCAAGGTCGAGGGAATGACTTTACCCTCGACCATCTGATAAGTTTATACAGCCCTCGTCTTTATCGAGGTGGGTTGATAAAGCTGCAATGTCGGGCCACGAAGACGTTGTCCTCAAGTATTGATAAAGACAAGGATCAGGGATGGATGGGCCGATTCGTCCGAATCAAGACCTCTCATCTAATTCTGTGTAAAGACCCATAAAATTTCATGGCTAAAAATAATCCCCAAATAGGTCCCCGTGTTGTTATAACTGTAGAAATTCTTAAAACGGACCCTTTTTGAGTAAAAAGTACCCCGGGACTTAAAAGATAAAATTTTTCCGAGTTGCGTTGTTATGTGACGCACAATGCGATCGCATAACAGGTATGCGGACCGCATGGTCGCATACATGGACAGTCTGCTGTCCAATTTGAGGACAGTTATGCGGCCCAAGATGCGATTGCATTTTGAGAATGCAGACCGCATAGCTGTCGCATTCTTGCACCTCCATTTTTGCGGAGGAGGTTATGCGACGCACTATGCGATCGCACTAACAGGTATGCGGATCGCATAGTGGTCGCATACCTAGGCAGTCCGGTTTCTTTTTGGCCCATTCGAGGGCCATTTATGCGACAGGAATGCGGACTGCATAGCAGGAATGTGATCATATTCCTGACCGCATTGGTGCTTCGGGACTTTTAAAATTCTAATTTTTATACCCGAACCCCAGTTCATTAAAACACTTACCCCCTTCCATTTTAACGATTTTCTGAACAAAATAGAGAGAGAGGGGAGAGAGAGTTCTTGAGAGAGAAGGTTCCGTCTTCACCCAAAAATTGATTCTTCACTATCACTCGGGCCTGGAAGTTATTGAGTAATTGTCATCTTCTTCACTCTAAGAGGTGAGTCCCCACCCCATTTCCTTTTAATTCTCAGGTTTTGGCTAAAAAGGGTAGAACACATAAATTGATTCTTGGAGATAAAAGTCGATACCTTGCATGCATGTAAGTGAAACTCCCTAATCTAGTAAAGGGAAACGATTTTGGGTAAATATTCACAAAAAAAGGGGTTAGCTAATCTAAAGGACCACATAGTATTTGATAAAATGCCCAAATGAGTTCAAGGTTCCTAACTCTAAGTTTGAATGTCTCACATTGTAAACTAGATTAAAGGCGTTAGAAGGTCCGGTGATTTGGGATAGAAATTAAAGGGGAAATTCCAACTCGAGGTATGTATGGCTAACTTTAGTCTTCGTAGAGTCGCCTTGTTGGTGTCTGAGCATTCGGTATTAGTTTCTGGCTTATGCATATGTGAATCAATTGTTCTAATGTGTTGAGGCATAAAATTCTGTTCTCTGATTGTCCTAGTTGATTTCCATGCCACCATGCTATATGAGATTGTGAAAATGTGATTCTTTGTGCTCATTCTATCATGTGCAAAGCTCGTTAAATTTTGAATACATTGGTATGAGAGGATGTGCTGCAAAAGGAAAGAAATGATAACAAATCAAATTGTTGAACGTATCTAAGTGCTAAATGCTGTGTAGCAGGTAATGGAGGGGAAATGTGGATTTATCTAATTGAGCTATATGTTGATGGTATGCTGTATATGACTCACCGTTTGGTATAGTTTACTATGGCCTTGATTTCACATGGTTATTTAGTTGTTACGAATGAATATTCTTGAGGATGAAAATCCTTGTGATTGAATTGATTGGTTGATGTTGCTATCAAATGTAATTGTAAGCTGGGATCGGTTGCACGCTGCAACAGAATTGTAAGGTAGGATCGGGTAGCACGCCGTAACAGAATTGTAAGGTGGGATCGAGTTGCGCGCCGCAACAGGGGAACAATTGAAATAAGAAAATGTGAAAACCTCATTTTTGATTCTCTGTATCTCTGTGCAATATTTGTTTGGGTTTCTTTAACTGCCTCTTATATGTGTATTGCTTGATTTTACATAGAGTAAAGTTTTTCTGTACATACTAGTACTATTCAATGGTACTAACGTCCCTTTTGTCGGGGGGGCTACATCTTTTATATGGATGTAGGTGGTTCTATAGCAGGTAGTTCGGTCCGCGGTTAGCGGTGACTCCTCTTCATCTTTTCAGCAGATCTGGTAAGCCCCATTTCCTCTCGGGGCCGTGTGTGGACTATATCATTCTCTTTTGCTTATGTTGTAAAAGGTATAGACGGGACCTTGTTACCGGCAAGCCTATGTAAAATCTTAGTACTCTTAGAGGCTCCGTAGACATGAAGAGGGTTGTATATATGTATGTATATTTTGGGCGACAATCGTATTCACTCATGATCGTGGATCGCATTGGAAATGTTGTATGTAACTTGTATGTTTTGGGATTATCAACTGCTAAAATGTTAATGAAGAAATGAACTTAAGTTGTAAACCCATGCTCAATCTTTAATTTGCTACTTCCTACAGAATATTGTATTTTATGAACACGGGGTAACGCGTTGGGTAGGAAAGGAAATCCAGGTCCGCTTGACCGGGCCCATCCAGTTAGGCGCCGGTATAGTCCCTCGGTTTTGGGGGAATGTCATTTTGGTAGAGAAAATACCATTCCTTGAGGAATGGAACATGAAACGGAAGTGCCACTTCGACACCGGTACTTTACTGATTTACTTCTTTTTTCCCTCTCTGACTCAGGTTCTCTTTTCATGGTGTAGCTTCCCCTTGGTTCCCCGATGCAATTATGGATATCGAGGGCTGGGTTCGACAGCTGGTCTCCACTTATTCTCATGTCGAGCATTGTTGGCGTGACTTGGCCAGAGGTCGATGGGAGGCTAAAAACCATGGTAAGTTTTTTCGCTTGTATATCGAGGTTTTCCCCGTAATGTAATTATTATTAACTTGGTTTCTTCATGTGTAGGTATCGGTGAAAATGTTTCCATGAGGCCACCTCCGCCTGGGGAAGAGGAGGCTTCGAAGCCAAACAAAGAGAGGAAAAGGAGAAGAGCTTCTCCTTCCGATACCCCCAAGCCAAAGAAAAATAAAGCTCGAAAATCAAAAGTCGAGCCTTCTGCTCCTCGTGTCGACGCAGTTCAACGACTCAGAGAGGAGGATGAAGAGGGTGAAGATGATGGTTGCCCGCTGGTAACCCAAAAGAGGGGAAGTACTGAGGCTTCCAGGAGTGTCGAGCCGGTAGAGCTCAAGGCGGCTCCATCTCGGACCGAGGACATTTCGGAGGAGGTTCTGAGCAAAGTCCTCGAGCAATCAGGTGGTGATGAAGCCCCCCGCCATGATAATCAGCCGATGGATGTGCCCGAAGAGTCTAGCTCTGAGGCCTTTCAGGGAGAAGACAATGTCCCAAGTGATTCACTTGGGATAATTATCATTGGTGACTCGCCGCTTGGACCTTCATTCTCCGAGGGGAAGTTTCAAGATGCTCGGGCCATGGGTACTCCCGATGTGGGACAAGCCTATGAAGGGAATGACATATTCCGAGACTTCTTTACCAGAGTCGACGATGGCCCCGAACCATACACATCGTGCCTATTCACCGAGGCTCAGCGATTTCTGAAACAAGTAAGTTCTATTTCTTTGTATTTACACTTGCATTTAGTCCATATCTCTTCAAGCCTGACTCTCTTATTTGTGCATAGTTCATGGTGCTCCACCGAGAGGCGTCTTCAAAATCCAGCGCTGAGTTATCCCGATGCAAGGCCGAGATCAAGAAGCTCGTAGAGGAGAGGGATGCCCTCAAACTCCTCTATGTTCAAAACCAAGAGGAGACCATGAGCCTTCGAGCTGAACTCACAAGAGCTCATCGAGTTCAGCCCGAACTTATTGAATGGGCAACTTAATTTCTTGTGAGCTCATTATGTGTTAATGACTTAATTTTGGCAATTAATCCTTTTGGTTTTGCAGATTCAGCAGAAGGGCGTGCTGGTGGAGCAGCTTCGAGAGGAGGCCAAAATGAAGGAGGCCGAAACTCTAGGATGAAGACAGCATATGGAGCGTCTCGCCTCGGAGAAGGATGCGCTTCGGGCCCAACTGACTTCAGTCGAGAGCCAGCTCCAAGTCGTGAGGGAGGAAATCTTGGTCCGGGCCCGAAATATTGAAGAGCTTGAGGCTAAGCTGGATGGCATACTTTCAAAGGCTAAGTCTGAGGCAGAGGCGCTTGTGATCTCTTACCGAGTTGATGTCGAGGCTGCCAACATTCGGGCGCAGGAGATCTCAGTTTCTGCTGAAGTCAAGTTTTCATGTGTCGTCGACCACTCTAGGCGACAATCCCGGAGAGAGACTCTCGAGGAAGTGCATGCTCGTGGCTTCGACCTCTCGGCTGACATTTAAAGTGCCAAGGCTTTCCGATGAAGAGGATTCTGCTAGTGGATCCGAGAGTGAAGAGGATGGGGATGAGGCCGCCAAAGATGTGGCTCCCGAGGATGTGGCCCCCGAAGACGTGGCTCCCGGGGTGAACTGGGCCGTTAGGATTTTCTTCTTTTTGTATCTTTTATGTGTAAGGCCTTGATTGGCCTTTTGTACAAATTATCCAATATATAACAGTAAATTTTTCTCTAAATGCCTTCGTATGTTTTCAAGTCTAGATATGCTTTTTGTATTCATCGAAAATGTTGAAAAATTTTCATTGATATAATCTTACTAACTTCAGCTCGCAGCCAAAGTAAACCCTCAAGTTTTTCGTTTATACGAGGGTAGGTCCCCCAGCTTAGAAATTTATTCGAGACTTCATATCGGGGGTGGTTTGATCGAGCCTATAGATGTGTTATCTTTATAACCAAGTTCGCATGGGTCATGAACTTTTGAATAAAGTAAACACTTAGTTTTTTATCAAATGATGGGAATGTTTTAAGCTTACAGTAATACACCTCTTTGGGGTTTTTGTTGAATCTTCGAGCTATAACTGACTTTTATTTGAGCTCGGAATAGCGTAACCCTTGGGTCCGAATCGAGTGAGAACGAGGTCTCGAACTCAAATTGTTTTGGCCCTTAACCTCTTTAGATTGGCCCTTAGCCTCTTTAGATTGGCCCTTAGGCTCTTTAGATTGGGCCGATTCAGCCTCTATAAATGGCTATTATTTTCCCCTTTTAGGCTAAAAGACTTAGTGAAAATTTCTTTATGCCTTAGCACATGTTTTTTATACCCATTGGGTTTTTTTTTGAGGGTCCTATGATCGGAACCTCATTTTTCTTTTTTGTGTCTCAACGTATTAGTGTTAAAATAATTTGATACACCTGAGGTTTTTCGAAGGATGATATTATCGAAGCCTTTTTAGTTATTCGAGGGCTGATTTTATCGAAACTCTTTTTTATTTGCTTTGCCGAGGGTAGCCTTATTAATAGGTTTTTCAAAGTATTTGAAGGCCTTTCATTTATTGCGGAATTCGGACGTCTTCGAGCAGCGTTATTTTGGCTGTAGCCTTGTAGCCTTTAATATGGACGTAGCCTTTAATGTGGTCGTAGCATTCGGGTGTGTCTCTTGGACTCATTTCCCGAGAACATTTTGAACTTGTCTGAAATGTTAGTCCCCGAGTATGATGGCATTGGCCTATATATCGAGGGGTTTCTCTCTGAGGTCTTGTGACTTCAAATTTAGGTAACTCGAGTATGCAGTCCCCGAGTGTTCGAAGTATATTTGTGCTTGGCTCTGGAGCCATTCTTCACAAGTGTTAGTTTTGCACAGTAGACCAGAATCATAAGTATACGATTTGTGTAGTAGAGAATTTACTTCGAAACACGAGGTGTTCGAGAAAAGAGAATGCTTCTTTGAATAATTTATACATGCATACATGTTTTGTCGTCGGGACTCGGTTATCTATATGGACACGGTTCATTCGACCGTTTGGCCCATTACAAAATTTTTCAAATCAAGACCCATTGACACGAGGTACATTTCTCGAACACATAACATCCGTGGGTGATGCCCCCCCCCCCCGTATTCGAGGTTGATTTAAAATAAGCCTCAGATACTGTTGAATTATCCTTAGGTAGCACATAATTGTTGCCTCGTTAAAAACCTTGCCGAAAAACACATTTGGGATAAAAATCGATCTAAGGGAAAAAGAGTACAACGCGTACTTTAAGACCTAAGGTCTCGATGTCTTAGGTCGAACTTCTGCAATGAGTTAGTTCCGAATACCTATATAAACGAAAGAAAAGAGAAATCCATACCTTAGCAATAGTATCATTTAAGTAGCGATATGTTCCAGTTGTTTGGCAGTGGTTCACCGCTCATCATTCCGAGTTTGTAAGATCATTTCCCCACTATGTCGAGGATTTGGTAGGGTCCTTCCCAATTCGGGCAGAGCTTCTTTTTATTAGGATCTCCAGTATTGGTGGTGACTTTTCTTAGGACCAAGTCCCTGACTTTGAAGTGCCGAAGGTTGGTTCTTCTTTTGTAGTACCTTTCGATTCGTTGCTTTTGTGCAGCCATTCGAATGAGTGCAGCTTCTCATTTTTCATCTAACAACTCGAGGCTGGTATTCATAGCCTCGCGGTTTGATTCCTCTATTGCATATCAAAACCTGGCACTGGGCTCTCTAACTTCGACTGGTATCAAGGCTTCGGAGACATATACTAAGGAAAATGGAGTTGCTCCTTACTGGACTTCGACGTTGTCCGATATGCACATAGGACCTCGAGCAATTTTTTTTATATTCCCACTTCTCTTTGGCTTCGTTTAGCCTTTTATTCAAGTTTTGGATGATAGTCTTGTTCGTTGATTCGGCCTGCCCGTTCCCACTAAGGTGATATGGTGTTGATAGTATCCTCTTTATTTTATGATCCTCGAGGAATTTCATTATTTTGCTGCCGATGAATTGTTTGCCATTGTCACATACTATTTCAGTGGATATCCCAAATCGACATGCGATGTGATCCCATATGAAATCTATCACTTCTTTTTTCCTAACTTTTTCGAAGGCTTGTGCTTCAACCCATTTAGAGAAATATTCAGTCATAAATAAAATGAACTTAGCTTTACCTGGGCCAATGGAAGAGAACCGACGATTTTCATTCCCCATTTCATGAACGGCCACGGGGATAGGACCGAGTTAAGTTGTTTGTCGGGCTGGTGGATCATTGGTGCAAACCTTTGAAATTTATCACATCTTCGAACGAACTCCTTAGAGTCCTTTTCCATGTTATCCCATAATATCCTGCTTTGAAGACCTTTCGAACTAGTGACTCGGCGCCAGAATGGTTTCCACAAGTTCCTTCGTGGATTTCTCGCAGAACATAGTCAGTATCACCCCGTCCCAAGCATACTATCAATGGACCATCGAACTTCCTTCTGTATAATGTTCCGTCTTCGTCTAATGTGAAACGGGCGGCTTTAGTCTGTAAGGCCCTCGATTCTTTGGGATCTGATGGAAGCTTTCCGTTCTTCAAGTACTCAACGTATTTGTTTCTCCAGTCCCAGGTTAAGCTCGTAGAATTTATTTTAGCATGTCCTTCCTTGATCACAGACCTCGAGAGTTGGACGACAATCCCCGAGCTGACCTCATCTTCTTCGACCGATGACCCCAAATTAGCGAGTGCATCGGCCTCGGTGTTTTGTTCTCGAGGTATATGTTGTAGTGTCCACTCTTTAAAACGGTGCAAGGTTACCTGTAATTTGTCTAAGTACCTTTGCATCCTATCCTCTCGAACTTCGAAGGTTCCGTTTACCTGGTTCACTACCAGTAGAGAGTCGCATTTAGCTTCGACGACTTCCGCTCCCAAGCTTTTAGCTAGACCGAGACCTGCAATCATGGCCTCATACTCGGCCTCGTTGTTAGTCAATGTGGCAGTTTTAATGGATTGCCTAATAATATTGCCTGTGGGCGGTTTCAAAACAATGCTGAGCCTAGAAGCTTTCACATTTGAGGCATCATCCGTGAAGAGGGTTCATACCCCCGATGATGTACCCGATTTTAGTAGAAGTTCCTTTTCCACCTCAGGTACAAGGGTTGGCGTAAAATTGGCCACGAAGTCTGCTAAGATTTGAGACTTGATGGCCGTTCGGGGTTGATACTCAATATCGTACCCGCCAAGTTCGGTAGCCTATTTGGCCTATCGGCCCAATAATTCGGGCTAGTGCAAAACGTTTCAGAGTAGATAAGTGGTTAGCACACATATGGGGTGACACTGGAAATATGGCTTTAATTTTCTAGATGCGCTTATTAATGCAAGTGCCAATTTCTCTAAGTGTGGATACCTAGTTTCAGCATCTCCTAAGGTTCGGCTTACGTAATAGACAGGAAACTGCGTACCTTGCTTTTCCTAAACTAGGACACCACTTACCACGATCTCGGACACCACCAAGTATAAGTAAAGCCTTTCATCAGCCTTCAGGGTATAGATCAAAGGTGGGCTCGATAAATATTGCTTAAATTCCTCCAACGCCTGTTGACATTCCGGGGTCCATGAGAAATCATTTTTCTTTTTTAGCAAAGAGAAGAACTTGGGACTCCAATTTTATGACCTCGAAATGAATCGACCCCAAGGCAGATATCCGTCTGATTAGCCTTTGTACGGCTTTTACACTGTCTACAATAGTGTTATCCTTGATGGCCTTAATCTTGTAGGGATTGATTTTGATTCCCCGATTTGACACCATGAAGTCGGGGAAATTGCCCGAACTGACCCCGAAGCACATTTTTTGGGGTTGAGCTTCATGTTGTACTTTCTCAGGATTTCGAATGTTTCCTGCAAATGAGTCAAATGGTCCTCTGCACGCAGGGACTTAACTAACATATCGTCAATGTAAACATCCATTGGTTTACCTATATATTCTTCAAACATTTAATTAACTAGGCATTGGTATGTAGCTCCTGCATTTTTTAGCCCGAAGGGCATTACATTGTAATAATAAGTTCTATACTTAGTGATAAAATAATTCTTTTCTTGGTCTTCTGGGTCCATCTGGATTTGATTGTACCCAAAATAGGCGTCGAGAAAGGTAAAGATCTCGTGGCCAGCCGTGGCATCGATCATGTGATCGATGTTAGGAAATGGAAAAGAGTCTTTCGGACATGCTTTGTTCAAGTCCTTATAGTCTACACACATTCTAAGCTTGTTCCCCTTTTTGGGTACTACGACTACATTATCTAACCATTCGGGATATTTTACTCCCCGAATGGATCCTATTTTTAGAAGTTTGGTTACCTCGTCCTTTATGAAGGCATACTTTACCTCGGACCGGGGTCTTCTCTTTTGCTTTATTGGTCTGAACTTGGGATCGAGGCTCAGCCGATGAGTTTTTATGTCTGGTGGGATTCTTGTCATGTCTAAACGGGACCATGTAAAGCAGTCCATGTTATCAATAAGAAATTGAATGAGTTTTTTCCTGAGTTCGGGGGTCAACCTCGTTCCCAGGTATACCTTTCGTTCGGGCAGATACACCATTAGTATCACCTGTTCCAGCTCCTCGACCGTTGACTTGGTTGCATTTGACTCTTCGGGTACAACAAAAGTTCGAGGAGTTAGAAAATCCTCTTCTTCTTCTTCCATTACTTGTTTCTCTGATTTGGTCGGGGCTGGGAACGGTGATTGCTATTTGGCCGTCTGCTTATCTTTGGCGCTCAATTTTTCTGAAGTCGGAGGTGTTGATATTAGCGTCACCTCGTCGACTGCAAATATTTCCTTTATGGCGTGTTGTTCCCCGTAAACAATTCTCACACCATCCGCCATCTGGAACTTCATCATTTGGTGGGGTCGATGTCACTGCCCTCATGTTGTGGATCCAAGGCCTTCCGAGCAGTTCATTATATCTCATGTCGCCTTCGATGACATGGAATTTCATATCTTGGATAGTTCCAGCCACATTTACTGGTAGGATTTTCTCCCCCTTCATTGTTTCACTAGCCATGTTGAAGCCGTCTAGGACTCGAGATGCAGGTACAATTTGTTTCTCCAGGCCGAGTTGCTTTACGACCCTTGATCTAATGATGTTCACTGAGCTACCTGGATCCACTAAAATACGCTTAACTTGAACTTTATTTAATAAAATGAAAATTACCAGGGCGTCGTTGTACGGCTGAGAAATGCCTTCCATTTCTTCGTCATTGAATGATAAAGTGCCTTCGGACACATAGTCTCGAGTCCGTTTCTCTCTGGTGATTGACACCTTAGTGAGTTTGAATATAGGCCCTTGTGGGACGTCGATCCCACCGACGATCATGTGAGTAACATGCTGAGGTTCTTCTTGCTCGTTCTTTCTGTTGGCATCTCTTTCTCTGAGGTGATTTTTAGCTTGATCACTAAGGAACTCTCGAAGATGGCCTCCGTTGAATAATCGAGCTACCTCCTCCCTCATCTGCCTACTTTCTTCGGTCCTATGGCCATGTGTGCCATGATACTTACACATTAAATTTGGGTTCCTTTGATAAGGATCGGTTTGTTTCAGTCTGGGTCACCTAGTATCTTTGATTCTTTCGATAGCTGATACAATCCCTGATGCATCAACACTGAAATTGTACTCCGATAGTCGAGGTGCTTCTGTGGGATCTGCATATTTTTTGAAGCCGGTTTTACTCATAAGTCCTCGAGAATTTTTCCCTATGTCACTTCTTCGATTGTTCTGGGCGGAATCGCATCCCGGATCGTTATTCCCCTGATCTGCAACATATGGCTGGTACCGATCTTTATTAGGCCTTGATTCTCTATCACCATCTCTCTGATTTTTACCTGCCGACCGGTTTGTATGTACTGAACCTGAGGGGGATCCCAATTGGTCGTCCTCGACCCTGATCTTCGATTGATATCGGTTGTGAACATCTGCCCAAGTCACAGTTAGGTACTCGATCAAATTCTGTTTCAACTGGCGTGATGCTATTGAACTCCGTTCATTTAATCCTTGGATGAAAGCCTTAATTTCCCAATCATCAGTGACTGGTGGTAACTCTATGCGTTCTATTTGGAATCGAGATACGAACTCCCTTAGCATCTCGTTATCCCTATGCTTCAGTTTGAAGAGGTCTGATTTTAACCTTTATGGCCCCAGCGTGTGCCTTTACAAATGAATCCACCAACATGGCGAACGAATCGATAGAATTTGGTGGCAAGTTGTGATACCAAATCATAGCTCCCTTCGACAGGGTCTCCCCAAACTTTTTCACCAATACAGACACGATTTCATCACCGTCCAAATCATTTCCTTTTATGGCGCACGTGTAAGAAGTAAACTGCTCATTTGGGTCATAGGTCCCGTTGTATTTAGGTATATCGGGCATACGAAACTTCTTTGGGATGGGCTTCAGAGCCGCACTCGGAGGGAATGGCTTTTGTACAAACTTCTTGGAATCCATTCCTTTTAAGATTGGTGGTGCCCCCGGTATCTAGTCAACTCGGAAGTTGTAAGTTTCCACCTTCTTGTCGTTGGACTCAATTTTCTTTTCTCCCGATTCTATTCTCTTAGTGAGCTCCTTGAGCATCCTCCTTATAGCAGCATCGGTTGTCGAAGTGTTATCACCCGATCTTTCAAGAACTGGCTCGGTACGGTGAGTAACCTCATGTTCGATCATATTTGGTGCTCTGTGCTGATTTTGCAACTGAGCAATGGCGTTTTGTTGAGCTTGAAGCATTTCAAATATTACTTGGAGACTGACTCCTTCATCTCCTCTGCCCTGTGTACCTCGAACGT
This sequence comes from Nicotiana knightiana, assembly GCA_005239525.1. Taxonomy (NCBI): domain Eukaryota; kingdom Viridiplantae; phylum Streptophyta; class Magnoliopsida; order Solanales; family Solanaceae; genus Nicotiana; species Nicotiana knightiana. Next base: position 91,572 of record ML427353.1, read on the forward strand.
CAGTTCGACCCTCTCTGTGTACACTCCCTTCAGGGTCTACGCCTAAATTTGCATTCAAAGCAATATGTGAACTGACATCAACCGGGTTGACGAGTGGTGCTCCTCCGAGATCAGCCTGTGGCACCTCGATTCCTGGAGCAATAACATTCTCATTTTCTCCGTGGAGTCCGAGGCCGTGTCGCCGTGTGTAGATGTGTTTTGCGAATTAGACATGATCCAACCTGAAAACAAAAATTCTTGAAAAGAACAAGTGTAAAATAGTGTGTTTTACCAAAATTAGCACTAAACAATCACTATTATCCTTAGCCCCACGGTGGGCGCCAAACTGTTTACCTCGAAATACGAGTAACACTTAAACTTGTAATGTGGTTATAAGGATACGTGATCTGATTCAATACTAATTGATAAATGACGAAGAAAATAAATGAATTAAACGATTAAGATAAATCAAACCAGTGTCGTTGCAAGTTATCGACCTCGATTTGGAACAAGCTCGAGATCAAGCATTAAGAACAATAAGAACAGTAGTAAATTATAAGCAAGTAAAAGAGCAGCGTATACTTATTTCTCAGTAAGTGTCTATCTCTTTACAAATGAACAGGTTTCCTCTTTATATAGTAGAGGAATCCTAAATAAGGTACAACTCTAATTTCTAAAATAAAATTCATGATTGATGTCAATAACCGTTAGCGGTTCTGTCAATCCCGAGATTCTCGCCAAGATTTATGGTCGAACACTGATATCTCGCTATTCTGTGCTCGATGTTGGTCTTGCCCGATCTCGATCCTTTGGTCTTCTTGTCTTCGAGCTCGGACTCACTTTAATATGAGCTTAATTTCGAGACAGACCCTCGAGCCCATAAAATCGGACATCTTCCATTTTTGCCGTATACAACTATAAAGCTCATCTGGTGTTAGAAATCTTCAGATAGAAGGAATCGGCTATACTGAGACATTTTCTCTGGTGGACAAGATGGCGACCGTGCGAGTTTTCTTGGTAGTAGCTGCAGAAAGAATTGAAAATTGCATCAAATTGACATGCATAATACTTTCTTGTACGGGGACCTTCAAGAAAAGGTATACATGAAATTGCCTTCTGAATTTCAGGTTATGATCGTCTGGGAAGGTTTGCTTACTTTGAAAATTACTCTATAGATTGAAGCAGGCACCACGATATTGGTTTGCCAAATGATCGACGGCCTTACTAGACTATGTATTCAAATATTCCTATTCAAACTATTCCCTATTTACTCTGAGCCAAGGTGAGGTTTGGATTAATGTTTTGATTTATGTAGATGATTTGATTATTTTAAGAAATGACTCTGAAAAAATTCGACAGTTAAAGACATACTCGAGGGAATGTTTTCATATGAAGGATTAGGGTGGCTTGAAATATTTTTTGTGTGTTGAGGTTTCTCGAAATTCTGATGGAATTTTCTTGAGCCAAAGAAAATATACCTTGGATATTATTTTCAGAGGCAAGTCTATTGAGCGCGAAACCTTTTGTGGTGCTTTTGTAGCAAAATTATCGACTAGCACTTGCTGACAGTTGCACTTTGCAGAACGTTGAACGATATAAGTGGTTAGTGGATTGACTGATTTATCTTAATTTCATACGGCTAGAGTTATTGTATTCATGTGCTTTAATAATTTTTTCAATAACCGAGTGAAGACCATTGGCTAGTTGCCTTACGTGTTGTACGCTATTGAAAGGGAATTTAGGCCAAGGTATGTCGTTGCGTCGTGATAGTGACTTGCGGTTCTATGGATGATGCAATTCGGCAAGCTACCCGACTCCTTGCTCTCTCATAGGCTGATTTATATTATTAGGTGATTTTCTCATATCTTGGAAAATTAAGAAATAACATATTGTATCTCGATCATCGGCCGAAGCGGAATATAGACGATATGCGAGTTGAAGTGGTTGAGAGAAATTTTATCTATCTTGAGAGTTGCTTCTATTTCTTTCATTCGCCTTTATTGTGACAGTCATGCAACATTGCACATAGTCAAGAATCCAATTTTTTAATAAATGAACCAAACATATTGAAGTTGAATGTTATTCAGTCGGAATGAGATTGTTAGCGAAATATGTTGCCAGTTTTTTCATTCAAATGAACAACTGGCATACATTTTTATGAAGGCCTTGGGAAAGTCACTATATGATCATCTCACGTGCAAGTTGAGCATCCTGCATCTCCGTGCAGAAACTTGAGGGGGGAGGAGTATTAGCATGTATATATATCTTAGATGCTATCCTCAACGTCCAACATCCAATATAGCACCCAAATTCAATGTCATTTTTAGTGCCTCGCACCTAAGATAGCACCTGGCTTGAGTGTTATGCCAGGTGCAACGCATTCATTGTGCCTCAACGCCAATTTTTCTATAAATAAGGAATTAATAATTATTCTATAATTAGTTAACCTAATTTCAGGGTACTACTCCTTATTTCTTTGATATATAGGATATAATATCAATGGAAAAGACAGCAATTTTTCTCTCCACTAGTCGTGCCTCTCTAATTTAGCAATAATCAAACATAGGATTTTTTGTTTGTTTTTCTTTTTCTCATAATTTTTTAGGCATTTAGTTGAATTTTTACATTTCCTCTTTTTTAGCACCTTTAATCACCACTATTTCACACCTAATTATATAGGTTATTGTAAGACATGAAAAAATCATATCAATCGATATTTTTACTTTATTATATTTGTGTGCTACTTGCACGTTTTGTCAATTTTGTATGATAAATTATCCATCTATTCGGATTTCTTCATTTCTACTATTAAAGGTCAGTAAAACTAAATCAAAAAGAAGAAGAAAGTTAAACTATTTTGTGTTTACCTGTAAAACCGTACGGTTGAATTTATACGTAGTTTATAGACTAAGTGAATTAATTTGATCAAAAAATAACAGATGAATTAGACAAAAATATAAGACTTAGCCGTAAAATTGAGATAAACGGCATATAACTTAGTTCTGGGTGCAGAGCTACCGTGAGCAATAAGAACAGTGCAAGTAAGCAAGAAAGTAAAATATTATTAGAGCTTTTGATGAAGTATAGAATATGCATGTCAGAAAATTCGTGTCCTTACAATGATGATAGAGCTCACTATTTATAGTTACATTTCGGGAACAAGATCCTAGGATTAAACTCCTATTTAGTGGCAATTATGAAAGCCATTAAAGAATGTGCAACCGTGGGCAGTGAATGTCATATTCTTTGTAACGGATTACGCACTTAATGTCATAGAACATTCTTCACTGAATGCTACCCGATGACGGTATTTATTTTATTTTTATGAGCATCATTCTCTCCGATGACAAACGAGATTATTGCCTTTGGGTTTGGCTATCTTTTGTCTTCGATTATACGTGTCATTTTCTTATGCGATCATTAAATATGAACATATTTAATCCCATACAAATAGTCCCCCCTTCTTTTCGGTGACATAACTTTGTGTCACCTAAAAGTTGGGAGAGATACCTTTATTGGCAGAAAATTCTTTGACAAACACTGAAAAGGTTCTGACGGATGGTTAGATGTACGTCTCTCCATATTTAATGTCCCGAACACGCGTCATCCTATGATTAAGCATCACTTTTGTCGGTAATAGAGGTAATTATGACCACTATTTTAGCCGCCTATTCCTTTACTTGTACGCATCAAACTTCTTCATTTATACTTCATAATTCCTCAAACTTTCTCCAACTCTCTTTACTCAACTCGTACTTTGTCTTCCAGCTTTCTTTAACCTTGTTCCTGAGAGAAAGATTTCCTCCTTTTCTGATAAAAAATGGTTTCTTCTTCCAGAAACCCTAGTTCCCCAAAGAACAAAGGTAAAGTTAATGACGCTGCTCCTCATACGTGAGCACCATCATCCCAAAGAGTCGTGTCATGACTAAGGACTTCGAAGAGAAGTATACTTCTGCTCACCCTCATACATGGTCTGTTAGCGTATACCCTTCCTCTATCCGTCCTTCTAGTATTCCTGCTGTGAAGGAAGATTGTCATTGCCAAGAAGGGTTTTACGTGTATTTTTATGCTTACCCCTTTACTTTGGGGTCGTTCTCTCAAAGTGGAGAGCTTGAATCCATCATCATGGAGTTCTACATATGCTACCAGGTATGCCTGTCATAAGTAAGTGACAACCACTTGTCTTCGGCATATGTGCTAGGAGACGAGATAGGAACTAACCCTACCTCTATTGATGAACCTTTATTCCCCCAATATCTTCCATGGGGAATGATAAATTTTAGCAAGAGTGGCCATCATGCTCTTTTATCCAGCATGGATGATGAAAACGACCATGGGTGGATTGAATGATTCATTGTAGTCGCCACCAGTTACATAATTCCGGCCGCGACTTCATCCTTTCAGGAATTATGAATCCCACTCGTAAAATCTCCATTTGTCTTTCCTTCTATTAAAGATCATCCCATATTGTTATTGACCCTTCTTTCGCTTATTTCAGTGATTCGGTGGGTGCCACCTATGGTTGAAGTCTTGGACCAGTGGGTCTAGAAAATTTTGGACGTTACTACGCCCGAGACCCACACGTGGAGAGATCTGGTTCTTAAATATAGGTGGAAGGCAAAAAAATCATAGTAATTCAAACTCATCTTGTTTTTACCTTTCGTATAAGGAAGTTATTTAACCTTTCTCTCCCGATGAATTCAGGTCTACCCTAGGGCTCAGTTATCATCACCGAGGAGGACGTTTTGGCTAATCTTGCTGATGCAGCGAGGCTGTTGCGGTGAGGCGTTTACACAAACATGTGTCTTTGGGCTTGCTTCTGATGCAAATGTGTCTTCTCGGAGTCCCTGGTCGAAAAACAAGAAACCAAAAAGAAGACGTTCCTCCGCGGCCAGGCAAAAAAATAAAAAGGCAAAGAATGTCGCTCCCGAGTCATCTCTGGAAGTTGTGGTGATGAGGCCCCCGCCCAGTCCGGCCATAGACACCGTCTAATGGAAGTTGTTTGATTTGTGGGAGCAACGGGAGGAACTGGACCTCGTTCATTTGCATTGTTGGAAGCACCCGACAACGCCTGTTTCAGCTACGTCATAACCTTATCATGATTGCAACCGTAGTTGTTCTTAACCCGGTAACATAAGAATTCCCTGAGATGGCCATTTTTCAACAATGCCTCCACCTCTTTGCACAGATGCCGGCAGTCCCTAGTCCAATGGTTGTTTGTCCCCCGGTACTCTCACCACAAGTTAGGATCCCTTTGGTTGGGACAGATCTTATTAGTTTCGGGAACCGTGCTTCTTTAATGTTCCTCATGGCTGACACCAGCTCCACTATGCTGACGTTGAAGTTGTATATGGAAATCCTGGGGTAGGAAGAATATTGAGGACTTGATGTCTCCCTTTTCTGTAATGACTAGTTATTGTGGCCGCGGTCGGTTCTCCTATCGGCAGCGAATCTATCCACCGATCAGAAATGCATGTCGCATCTTTCAACCCATTCATAGGGGGGAAAACTGACTCCTTGAAGACCATCGATCTGTGTCGAAATCATCATTCGATTTCTCCTTATTCTTCTCCCGGTCCCAACTCTTGATTGACACTTGGAAAATCAAGCCGGTCATCTTCAATTCTTATCTTTGATTCATACCGATTGTGAACATCCGACCAATTTATTGACTGGAACTTGAGCAAACTTTCTTTCAATTTTCACGAAGCGTCGGAGCTTCTAGGATTCAGACCTTTGGTGAATGCTCCAGCTGCCCATTCCTCCGGTACGACCGATAGCAACATCTTTTCCTTATGGAATCTGGTTACAAACTCTCGTAGCAACTCGGACTCTCCTTGTGCAATCTTGAATATATTAGCCTATCGAGCCTGCACCTTTCTGGCCCCGGCATGGGCCTTGATGAAAGAGTCTGTGAGCATCTCAAAGGATTCTATGGAATGCTCGGGAAAAAGCGAATACCACATTAGGGCTCCCTTCGTAAGAGTCCCCTCGAATTTCTTCAACAAAACTGACTCAATCTCGTACGGAGCTAAATTGTTCCCCTTCACAATATTGTATAGTTGGTGATATGTTCCTGAGGATATGAAGTCCTATCATACTTTGGCATGTCTAGCATTTTAAATTGCTTCGGGATCAATTTTGGTGCATCGCTTGGTTTTTGTGGCAATTACGTGTACTTCTTTGAATCCGGCCCTTTCAGAACTGGTTGTGCCCGTAATTTGATCCATTCGGACATTTAGTTCCTTCAGAAACCGCATGAGTTTGATTTAAAGGGATTACTCTCGTTGTTGTGACCAAATCCTCCCCCCGGCCCCATCAAAGCCGATCTCGCTCCTCAGAGTATTGTTGTCGACCCTTTGCGTTATTTGATTTATGGGAGCATCGGGAAGAATTGGACCTCGTCCATTCGCGTTGTTGGAAGCACCCGACAACGCATGTTTCAGCTACGTCATAACCTTATCTTGTCGTTTGAGATGGCCTATAATGGCCTCCTATTGCTCCTGCAAGACCCTGATTGCTTCGACGATGTTCTCTTCTTCAGCATCATCAGGAGTCGCCTCCCGAACATGTCGCGGATATCGGTCGCCAATGACCGGCGTGGCCTTGTTCCCTTTGTTGCGGGTGTAGACAATAAATTTCCATTAAAAAAATAATCGAGACTGAAAAATATTGCAACAATCATAGTATTTAATTTCAAGTAATATGAGTGTATAATCTCTATGAATCCTCATATTCTACGTTTCAATAGTAAATAAATTCAAGGTCCTTTGAGCTTGATCTTGAATCTATATTTGTTGTCACGACTGATGATCTTGAATTCAACTAGCACGAACTTTGATTTGAAGTCGCACTCCTTGAATCTTGATTTGTTCTTCGTTCTTGAGCTTGAACTTGATTTCTTGAACTTGAACTTCATTGCTTGAAGATTGAAACTTGTAGAGAAATTTACGGCGTTTGATCCACGAGCTCTCTCGTGCTTCTTGTATAAATTCTGGTGTCTTTTCTGAGTTATGAAGAACCCTATTTATAGTTTTGGGAGGAAAGAGTTATGATAAGAACAAACTCTCTCCGACCAATCAAATCTAAGCGTGAGAAGGCCACATTTGATTGGCCAAAACATGTCACTTGCTCATGTGGCGCGATTTCATTGGCCTTTTAGCTTGACTTGGCATGCCTTTTCATTTTGATAGGTGGCATGATCCTATTGGCTCTTCTGTTTGACTTGACGTGCCACGTCATTTAACGTGTGATGTCAAACTGGGCCTCTTGGAAGATGATATCTTGGGCCTAATGAAATGGGCTCATTATTTGTAGCCCAATTAAGTGGACTAGCCCAACAAATTTGGACTTATTTAGCTTATATAATAAATCCAATAATATTAGCCCATAATATTTATTTAGATTAATATATTCCAATTATATTCCAAATTACTTTATTGAATAAATCCAATAATATTAAATTATTTTATTGAATAAATCCAATAAATTTTACATGCTTACAAATGCCTCCTACGTTAAGACTTGTCAAATTGTTAAATTATCAACTATACATGACTAGGCTTGAAGTGTCGTAAAATAATCACTTGGTATGCACAATTGATTTAGTGGCCTGCATTTCTACGAAGTACGACTTTGCAACATTTCTCACAAAATAGACATCATATAATTTATTATTTTTTCGAATGAACCCACACAATTCACCTAGAGTACTTGTAAGCAACATATTTATATAGGACTTCACTCTTTTGAAAATTCATGCCAAGATAGAAAATCTTTTTTCTAAAGACAAATGGTTGACATTGTAAATTAAACTGGAAGCAACAATTTTAATAGTTGGCCAAGAATACATCTACTTATGCGGGTCTAACAGATGAATTCTCTCATATAAGTTCTAATAGAGCATTTTCCTATTCTCTCTTTCCTTTTATCTCGGCCACCATTATCTTCCTTTTCCAATTTGCATGCAATTAGGAGATATTTGTCGCCTTAAGGGTCAAAGTCCTTTTAGCAGACAAATTGTAAAAATTGAACCCACATCGAGACTTTTCTTTAGACAATCACCGTTTCCTCACTATATATAGCAGTGGTTTCTCCAACTGTTAACATCAAGACACGGTCTTTGTATCAACTCTCGAGTTCGATTTTTGAGCACCACAGATGTAAAAAAAATATTTTTTTGCATTCTTTTTTTTCCTTTTTTATTTTTATTTTTTGTTTTGTAGGCCAATCAAGCAAGGATATGTTCTTTTTTGACAAGATGATATATGCATGAAAAAGGTAGTCGTAGGATGTGAGGGGATGGGTACTCATCCCCGCCCAAATATTGGAGAGATTACTCTCAAGGTGGCCCGAATATCGGAGAGATTACTCTCAAGGTGATCCGACTATCAGAGAGATTACTCTCAATGTGGATCGACTATCAGAGAGATTACTCTCAACGCGGACCGACTATCGGAGATATTACTCTCAATGTGGCCTGACTATCAGAGAGATTACTTTTAAGATGACCCAACTATCGGAGAGAATATTCTCAAGGTAGCCTAACTATCAGAGAGATTATTCTCAAGGTGTCCTGAATTTCGGAGATATTACTCTCAAGGTGTGAAGGGATGGCTACTCATCCCCACCCGAAAACCGGACGCCATTTCATCCATTTATACCTTTGTGTTCATTCTAATCTTCTTGATTTGGACTTTGATGACTTTTTTTGTTCTTCGCAGCCCGAAGAGATGGCAAATTTCAGAGACTATACCTCACCTTCCTCCAAACTTAGATATCTCGTAATCGAGACTGAAGATGGCATAGAACAAACCAAGCTTTTGGTTCACACCCCACAAGCGGTCGGTATGCAGCCTCATGGCCTTCTTTGAGGAACACATTTCATGTAGAAAACTTGACCTTGGAGCACAAGTCTTCTTCTAATCCATTTTCCAAGATGCGGTCTCTCCAAGTGCCAATACATCACCACGTAAACATTGCTAACACCCTTCCAAACTTAGGGCGTCACATAATTCAAGGAGAAGTATGTTGGGGAAACACAACAACAATCAAGGGAGAGTATCGTCATATTCCAGGATATTGGGAATGGGCTGAAGATGTACTTGGTGGGAGCCAACAAACCCTGAGTACAACAAAGATTTATGATGTTGCTTATGTCTCACTTTTCACTTATGATCGAACTCGAACATTTTGTAAGCATTTTGTGAGGCTTGGTGCCTCAAGACGAACACGCTTCTTACATAAGATGGGGAACTATCTATCTCTCTTTGGGACTTACATATCCTTGGAGGTCTTCCCATTGCGAGTTTTTCGTACAAATAAGTGGTACCTGAGACAAGAGAACTCATCGGTTTGGACGAAAAATAGATGAGATTTATTCCTCGATCTTGCGAGTATTTATTTGTTGCCTTCCATTACCTTAAGGAAGGTACGGGTCTTAACCAAAAGGTATCCTTGAGCAAATAGACAAATTTTGGTTATCAGAAAGATTTAATATATAAACATGCCCCACTGCGAAATGAAAATAAATCTATGCGCCTAAAGTCGACACATAATCCTAACGGAGTGAACACCGAGACAACTAGTTGGTCGAGTGATCAAGAAGCTATATTCTCCAAGCTTAGGGTGAGGTCTGACAAGAAAGATGAAACATATATAGCATCCTTCTTATCATGTTCGCTATGTCCTTTTGTCTTTCCCTATAAGGCAGAGAACTTCATTCGTTCGGAAACTTTTAAGATGTCAATCATGATGGCAAGTGAGCGAAAGATTAGCCTTGCGGTCCCAGTTTTGGAGAGTATTTATCATGGTTTAAATAAGATTCCGTGTTCTTACCAACTTGATTAAGTCAAAGTTTGTTTTCCTATCCATTATGTTTACAGTTGGCTTGCACCTTACCTCAAAACCCATTATCCACTTGCTAAGGGTCCGTCTTTCCCTTTGATGGTTGCATACTCAGGAGAGGGGGCCATGAGGTACTTTGAAAAGAAGGGTGGAAGAAAATGCATCCACAATGGAGAGTATATAGTTTGGACACCAACAATGTTAACTAATTCTCGTCCTTATTATTATGTGGATAACGAGACCCCTCAAGAGTTTGAGTCAAATTACTTCATCAGCTTACATTTTAATTACCTCCCTTTGAGGTATGATAACTCATTCATCATCGAGCCATATAGCCGGCATCGGTTTGGTCGTCAATTTGGGTTTTATCAGAACGTCCCCGGTTTTTTGGAGAATGATATATGTATTGCCTCTCAAGATGAAGGACTCATATTTTGGAGGATTTTCACATTGTATCGGTCTATGTCATGTGCGAAGTTTCCCCCAACGGGAGATCCTGTAGAGAAGCTTTTCTCCACCAATTACATGTCTTGGTGGGAGAAAGCGCATGGGAAGTTTCTCGAGGATAATTTACAAGCTCTAATAGACAATGTTGGGATAAAATTCACTACTCCTTTAGGAGATGATGATCAAGGTGTTGTAAAGAAGCTCTCAAAAGTCAAAGAACCACCTACTCCAATCCCAAAAGTAGTTACACAACATAAGAAAAGGAAGCTTAAATCCTCCAAGGCAGCTATGAAAGAGGCGGTGTGCACTTCAACAGATATAGAGAAACACCCTCTAGTTCTTCCATTTAGCATGCGAGTTCCTCAAGATACACACCAAAGTACCAATGAAGATCAAAATTGCAACAGGAAACGGCCCTAACCGTATCTCTGTGTCGGGGCTCCTATTTTCTAAATTTAAAACCCGAACCCCTGTTTTATAAAACACCCCTTCCCTTCATTTTCAACGATTTTATGACCAAAAAAAGAGAGAGAAGAAGAGGGTTCTTGAGAGAAAGGTTTCAACATCATCCAATTTGATTTTTCAAAATCCCTCAAGCCAGGAAATTATCAAGTTATTGTCATCTTCTTCACTCAAAGAGATTGACGGTGTGAGACGGTCCGGTGAATTGTGATAGAAATTAAAAAGGGGACGACTCGAGGTATGTATGGCTAACTTTAATCTTCGTAGAGTCATCTTGTTGGTGTCCAAACATTTGGTATGAGCTTCTTGCTGAGTATATGTGAATTGATTGCCCCGTTTTGTTGAGGTGTGAGATTGCATTCTCTGATTTGTCTTAGTCGATTATTGTGATAATTGAGATTGTGAAAGGTGACTTCTATGTGATTACTCTAACATGTGCAAGGTTCGTTAAATGCTTGAGTATGTTGGTATGAAAGAATGATAACAAACTCAAATGTGTAAATGTATCTAAGTGATAAAGGCTATGTAACAAGTGATGAAGGGGAATTGTGAATTGATCTAATTGAACTAAATGGCCATGGGAATGTCGTATATGACTCATTGTTGAAAAGGTTTACGGTGGCTTAACTTCACATGGATTGTTGGTTGTAATGAATTTACATTCTTGTTCATGAGCATCTTTGTGGTTGAATTAATGGATGATAAAGACTATTGTGAACACATGATTGGTTGGGTGTTATGAAATTGTACTCTTGATGATATGAAACCCTGTGATTGAATTGTGGGATGTTATTGTTTGGCATGAAATGTGATGGTCTGGTGGGATCGGGTTGCACGCTGCAACAAGAAGTAATAAGGGTGGAGAGGTAACAAGGTTGGAGTGTAAACTGTACGGTGGGATCGGGTTGCACGGCGCAATAGAAATGTAAGGTGGGATCGGGTTGCACGCCGCAACACGTGCTAATAAGGGTGGAGAGGTAACAAGGGTGGAGTGTAAAAGGAAGTGTGATTGTGATGAAATGAGAATCTGTGAGTCCCTCAATTGTACTTGTTTTATGTATCACTGTGCACTATGTGTTGGTTCCTTTAACTGCTTTCTATTTGTGCATCTCCTGATTTTACTTTGAGTAAAGTTTGCTCATACTTACTAGTAATATTCCACAGTACTAACGTCCCTTTTGCCGGGGGCGCTACATCTTTCATATGGATGTTGGTGGATCCATAGCAGGTAGCTCAGCTCGCCGTTAGTGGTGCCTCCTCCTCCTCTTTCAGCAAGTAGTGGTGAGCCCCACTTCCTCCCGGGGCCGTGTGTAATTCATGCCATCTCTTTTGAATCTGTTATGTATTGTAAGGTATAGCCGGGGCCTTGTTGCCGGAAAGTATTGTATAAACTCCTAGTATTCGCAGAGGCTCCATAGACAAGATGTGGGTGTATATATGTATTTTGAGTAATAACTGTATGTATTCGGAGTCGTGATCTGTATTGGAAAGTTATGTATGTATTGTGTATTTTTTTGGGAATCAACTGTTGAAATGATAAAAGAGAAATAAACTTAAGTTTGTAAATCCACGTTGAAATACTAAGTTGTTATTTCATATGGAACATGGTGCATTGTATACACGGGGGAAACGCGTTGGGTAGGAAAGGAAATCAAGGTCCGCTTGACCGGGTTCACCCGGTTAGGTGCCGGTCTCGTCCCTCGATTTTTGGGGCGTGACAGAGATTCAAAATCAGTGTTGAGTAAAGGCTAAGTCTGTAACTTAAGCTAGTAACTCGCTTACGTAAATTTGGGCAGCATCTCCTCTATAACAAGGGCCTCCTCCAATACCATATACTAGAAACAAAATCCAGAGAAATTGAGCAACATATAAATACCAATAACAAGACACCATATAACAACATAAAGTCACAACTACTTCACGACGAACGACAAGCTTCGATTGGAATCCGTATAACCCATAACATCGCTTATAGACTTATTACATTAACTTAACAGCATAATTAACATGATAATGAAGTCATTCATCGATGATTCCATCCTTATACCATATATTTATAACAAAGTAAACAATCCACAACTCCAACTATATTCAATTATCAACTTTATTCACTAGTTCATGTCTAGTACATCCATTTAACTTAATCAACATTAGGATAACCTTAAGGACATGCAAGAACACAACAGAAATACCTCCTACAGTAGCTTCAAGTCTAAATCCAAGTTATATTTAGCTTACAACAGCTCTCAATGGCAATACAATACCATAGAAGTGACTTAAGCTAATCTAAGTATTATCTTGTAGTTTGTCATCCTAACAACTTAAGAAACATAAAAGAAAGATTAATCACAATTAGTAGAATATTATAATCACCTTATCCAGTAGCAACAACTTGAAATTTCATCCAAACACAGCCCAAAACCATCCTCAATGACAACACAACCTCAAAGAGGTGTTGTTCTTCACTACAAATAACTTTTGATGTTGAAATACGGTGTAATCCATTTGCACGACTTGAAATACCCTAGAGCTGATATGAAAAACTTGGGAGAATATTTTATAGAACCTAAACCACTTAAAACAACCCCCCCCCCCCACATGATCTGGAACCACCCAAAAATCAGCAACAACAAGAAGAACAAGAAACTTACTAGTGCGACGGGATTCCCGACACTTGATTTGTGTTGTTTGCCCTTTGCTTGGGTCTTGGATCATGAGATAACCTTGAGAGAGTGTTTTTAGGTATCTAGGGTCTGAATATACTGAAACATAATGAGGTAAAACGGGGTTTAGGCGTCTTATATATCTCAACTGCCATTTTGGGTCCCATAGAGAGCTTCTTGGCGCAGTCTCGCGAAAACGCAAATATCTCTCTACTCCGACGTTGTATCGACAAACGGTTTAATTTTATAGAAACTAGACTCATAAATATTCCATTTGGTAGGTATTTTATCCAATAATTCAAATTATATTGGTATAAAACTTCAGTTACATTTGGCCTAATTTTCAGCATATTATGAATGTAACTTGTGATGACCTTTGCCAACTTTTGTTCCACAACTTGCTTGACTTCAAAACGTAACACAGGAATAAAATAACTCATAACAGAACCTCCTTATCATGTTAAGTACCCCAGTCTCACCCCAAAAGTTCATTTTATAAAATTCCAGATGTGTCGAATTTCGACGAAACTTATTTTCTTCAATTCGTTTAGCATCTAAGCTTTCCAACCCTATTGGTAATTGTCATTCATGATATTAAATATTATAACCTCCAAGGTAACATTATTAACTTACTTTATATACTTTCAAAGACGATGTCATTTCTGAGCTTAAATCAATTGACTTACGACAAACTCTCATGTACGAAAATATGGGGTGTAACATCATTCCCCCCTTTGGAACATTCATCCTCGAATGTTGACTGATGAACTTATCCGTGTCTTAAAAAATAGATTTTATGAATACTTTAATATTGTCTTTTCCATATAGGTAGTTGTTCGATGAATAAATCCAAAGGCTAGGGTACTCCCCCATTTAGACCTATTTCTCACACCACGACTTGTGGTCGAAATTCTTCCAATCTCGTATTTTTTCTACCTTATTTCATGCAGCCTGTACAATTTTGACCTTGTATTTGCGCCTATGCGACTTTTCTTCTTTTTCCTCCAGCTTTTAGCCAATCTCTAGGCCTCACTTTGGGACATATACAAAACTCGACAAGCTATCTCTCTTGGAATCTATAGGTGTACTGAAGTCTTCACTCCGTACTTTGTCAAACTTACGGCTATTGATATATCTTGTTTCATAGCCTCGGTTATCTATCCTTATGGATTTACTACATCTAGGTGGGTCATACTATACCATAACACTTACTTCGATTTATTATTATTGAGGCCTGCCACCCAACTCCAGGTTACTCTCTCACCGCTTATCCTATATGTATAAATCTAATCCATTTAATGCTTCCATATTATTGTCCATCTTAGTAATGACAGCCTAATAGCATCTCATACTTTGTAACTTTCATCCATCTATTGTTGATTCGCCTTAATGTTGATCTATAATCTACCACTGATAACTTGAAACCTCATATGTAATATATCGTCACTAGGGCTCACGTCTCATCGGGAAACATCTGAAGTGATTTTCCTGATCCACTTAGGGACGATACTATACTCCAATAATTGTATTTCATACCATCCCAATGTGATTCATCCTATGAGGGATGGGGTATTGTAATCCTTTTTCATCCATGAAATCCCTTTTTATTTAAATCATTACTCAATCAAAGGCCTAAATGTCATCCTCTTATCTATCAAACTTACACCCTTATTATACTACTCTGAGTTCATTCAGGATGTATCGAGCTTTCTACAACGTATGGAAACCATCAGTGATGGGTTTAATCACGAGGACTTACCTATTCTCGTCACCTTCTCACTCACCTTTTCTTATCCTTACTCCTATCTACCAAAAACTTTATCACTCTACGATACTTTATCATGCTACCTGTACATATCTATACATACTACTCGCAACCTTTCTTTAACTTGCTAGCACCATATATTTCCTTTCATGCCTTCTCAGTTGTCTTCAAAGATAAGCAATTAATTTTCCTGGTCGTTCTGCCACTTGTTGCATGAATCCTTGCCTTATCTTAGTGCCCACAAATACTGGTATTCCCTGTAACTCATATGATCTCAAATATCACTTTTGATTTTTTTTATTAGCCACGATAGGTGCCACTTACTTATGGAGTGTCTATAGTGTTGTAGTGAGACTGTTGTTACAAGATCATTTCCTCTTTAGGTCACTATGCTTATGTGGAAACCTTCTTCCTTATTTCCTCAGCAAGGCTTTAATTATAGTACTTAGGTAAGAACTTCTGACTCTTGTAAAGCTGCGAGCTTATTACATTGTATACCTGATGGAATTTTTGATATTCTTACTCGCCTATTATTATCCTTAGTTACTTACGTCCGCGCCCTTGTGCTCGTAGGGTTGCTTCTGAAGTGAAATTTGACTATCTACCTAGTGGCACTTCCATTTATTTCCATAACACTTATACAGTACCTTTAACTACCCAACTCCTATATGAATATTACTCAAGGATCACGATGGCATCATATCTACGAGAATGAATTCCCTATGTTGGGTTTCACTACGTTTATCTTGCACTATCTGTTGATTTATCCATGACCTCTTGTCTAGATATAACTAGGCTCTTCCTGATTCAACTACAGACTACTCGTTGATCCATTCTCATGTTTATATTATGCGTAACCCCTCTGGTTATGTTTTGTTTTTTGGTCTTAACTTACCCTCTCACTAGCTCCTTATGTATCAAGTGTCCATTCGCACTTATTTACCAATTAACATCCTTGTCGGGAACCCTTAGTGCCTCTTACCAGCGTCGTGCTTGAATAATGTTCTGGAGTCGTAACATATCCGTAGGATCTGAATAAATTCAATCTCATTTCTTTTGCCTTTTTACCACATTATTCTTTTTATTTCATAGTTACCTCATCACCTTTGGCATCTTTTCACATCTTCACTAACATCTTACTCGCATTGTGGTAACCCTTCTGTACCAAAGCTAACTGAACACCTTACGCACGAGGGTGACACTCGGTGTAACTGGAAAACTTAGTCACTTAAGCTTGACTCTAGTCACAGTGCTTGCTTTAGGGAAGTGTCTTCCTAAATGACCTTTAAAGGTTATCTTCTGTTGTCCATTCTATTATCGCCGGAATGCGATCTGTGAAATTCTCACAATGCCGACTAATAACTAATCCTTCGGTCCTTAATTCATGTTCAGTTTATCTTGTTCACTAGACCATACTAATTCCTATTACTCTGAGGGTGTAACTCTTCCTTATGGTAATCACGTTTGAGTCACCAACTCATTTCTCAAAATGAGGGTATGCCTTTATGGCTTATACTATTGTATTGTCTCAAGGTGTGACTCCACTTGTCTTTTCCTTCACTTGACTATGGACTTTGTCATTCTGTCATATTTTGATTTACCGTTATCACCCATTTATCACATGTTACTCATAATGTCTCATTTACTCTCTTCTTGTTTTCTTGCTAATATTTTTGTTTATCACCTTATTCTGAAGACTTCAACAAAACGTTCTTTCACTTTTAACTCCCTCTGGTTCATCTCACTAGCTCTTCGGGACACCTAACATTCTCCTTTTTTTTGTTACTAGTGGCGGGAGTCATACTAAGGTAAATATTTATCCCTTCTAGGATCCCACTTCCTATCTTCTAAAATTTCTGAATATTCTAGTATTTTGACTGTACTATTCTAGAGTTCACCATATGGGTCTCTCACAAAGAGATCTATTACCACATTTCACTGTACTTCAGAAATGTTAGCTAATGATAACAATCAATCCACAATTTTGGGTTACTCTAACCTTAGTGGGATCTGATATACCATCATGCTCTTAAACTATATGTGTTAGCTCCCATATGGCATAATTGAGATGGGTGTGGAAAATTGTACATACCTCTATTATTGTTGAATATAACTCAAAATACTTATATTTCTCTGCCTCAATTGTAAATATTGATAATCTTCACTAACTGGGTACCTCGTACCTTTCTTCACCTTGTTTCTTTTACTTGTTGAAACTTGTATCTAGCTTCTGATTCTCTTATTGCTTTTTACCATATAGGTGGATAGATATTCATTCCTTAGGTCTCCTTATCAAGAATCTTACACGCCTTAGACACACATAATCTGCTGAAGACCTCACATTTACTCATCATAAGCATGATGCAAAATCGAGTTCATCTGACTTAATTCTTCCACAACCACATTCAATCTCTTACCAACTGCCTTTTTGGATGTAGATATCGTTGTATTACGAATAAATGTCTTGTAGCCTCCTGCTTATAACTGAACTACTCTGATACCATTTCTGTCACGACCCAGACTGAAGGGTCACGACGGGCACCCGGTATCTTACTCAACCGAGTACCAACGTAACATATCTTTCTTATCGTACTATCATGGGTAACTAGGCCAAAAGGAGCATCATTAGATAACCATAATAAAATATAAGTGCATACTAGACATAGGATGACCCAACATTATATAGAAACTTATACATGTGACATACTGGCCTATAAGGATGACATGATCATTTGTACACTCAAAACATAAGCCGAAAAGGCCATACAATTATCCATATATATGATATCAGTCTACAAACCTCTAAGAGTACATAAATTTCATATAGGTCGGGACAGGGCCTCGCCATACCAGTCAATACATGTCCCAATCATACTGACCAAATAGGCAACTCCAGAGCAAGTGGAGTGCAGCAACACCTTCCACTGAGCTGATAGCCTACTAGGAGGATTGTCAACCTGTCTATCAGGACCTGCGGGCATGAAAGCATCATTCCCAGGCAAAAGGGACGTCAGTACAAATAAAGTACCGAGTATGTAAGACGGGAAAACATAAATAAGAACAGTAATGTAAAGTGAGATAGATGGGATACAACCGATAGCATCTCAGCACCTTTGAGGGCTACTGACATGAAATGCATGATACATATATATACATAAAAAATTTTAGATACATACGCCTCTGTGAGAAGCATAATCATCATATCGTACCCGGCCTCGAAGGGGACTCAGTAAAAATATACCCAGCCATCATAAGGCTTGGTAGAATCGTACCCGGCCACGTGGAGCTCGGTAAACCAAGATGATCGGTGGTTGCACAATAGGTGTCGTACCCGGCTGACTATATCGCGTCTCGGTAGAGTAAAATAGATATTACATATAATGCATGCTAGACTCATGGAATCATGTTCTATACCTTTCGGAGTGACTTAAGGTCGTTGCACCTTCGATTAACATTATGGACATCCATAACCTCAATATGAAACTCAGTACGATTCAAGGATAATACGTACTTTCTTAGAATAACTTTATAAGGAAAGAACAACATGGACAACCTTAGTTTCTAGGAGTAGATCCGTTATGAATTAGCGTATCATTTATGTTCGTTTCACTTTTGATCATGCCAAAAGAAAGAAGTAAGTTCCTTAACATACCTTAACCAAGTTGATTCCTTAATACATTCCAAGAAACTCTTCAAACAAGTCAACTCAATCTATCATAGCATAAGGATATTCAAAATCAGTGTTGAGCAAAGGCTAAGTTTGTAACTTAAGCTAGTAGCTCCTTTACGTAAATTCGGGCAGCATATCCCCTTTAACAAGGGCCTCCTCCAATACCATATACCATAAACAAAATCCATATAAATTTAGAAACATATAAATATCAATAACAAGACACCAAATAAAAACAAAAAGTCATAACTACTTCACGACGAGTGGCAAGCTTCGATTGGAATCCGTATAACCCATATCACCCCTTATAGACTTCTTAAATTAACTTAATATAATCATTAACATGATAATGAAGTCATTCATCAATTATTCCATCCTTATACCATATATTTATAATAAAGGAAACAATCCACAACTCCAATTATATTCAATTATCAACTTTATTCACTAGTTCATGTCTAGTACATCCATTTAACTTAATCAACATTAGGATAACCTTAAGGACATGCAAGAACACAACAAAAATACCTCCTACAGTAGCTTCAAGTCTAAATCCAAGTTATATTTAGCTTACAACAGCCTTCAATGGCAATACAATACCATAGAAGTGACTTAAGCTAATCTAAGTATTATCTTGTAGTTTGTCATCCTAACAACTTAACCAACATACAAGAAAGCTTAAGAAAAATTAGTAGACTATTATAATCAGCTTATCCAGTAGCAACAACTTGAAATTTCAGCCAAACACATCCCACAACCATCCTCAATGACAACACAACCTCAAAGAGGTGTTGTTCTTCACTACAACTAACTTTTGATGTTGAAATACAGTGTAATCCATTTGCAAGACTTGAAATAACTTTGGGTTGATATGAAAACCTTGGGAGATATATTATAGAACTTAAAACACTTAAAACAACCCCCCACACGATCTAGAACCACCCAAAAATCAGCAACAACAAGAAGAACAAGAAACTTACTAGTGCGACAGGATTCCTGACACTTGATTTGTGTTGTTTGCCCTTTTCTTGGGTCTTGGATCATGAGAGAACCTTTAGAGACTTTTTTTAGGTGTCTAGGATCTGAATATACTGAAAAATAATGAGTTAAAATGGGGTTTAGGTGTCTTTTATATATATATATATATATATATATATATATATATATATATATATATATATATATATATATATATATATATATATATATATATA
>ML427353.1:112503-140442 GCA_005239525.1 Nicotiana knightiana
GATGATAATATATATATATATATATATATATATATATATCTCAACCGCCATTGTGGGTCCCATAGAGAGCTTCTAGGCGGAAGCTCACGAAACGCGAATATCTCTCTACTCCGACGTCGTATCAACAAACGGTTTAATTTTATAGAAACTAGGCTCATATATATTCCATTTGGTAGGAAGTTCATCCAATAATTCAAAGTATATTGGGAGAAAACTTCAGTTATATTTGACTTAACGTTTAGCATATTATGAATGTAACTTATGATGACCTTTGCCAACTTTTGTTCCACAACTTGCTTGACTTCAAAACGTAACACACGACTATCATACAACTAAACTAACTCATAATATAACCTCCTTATCATGTTAATTACCCTAGTCTCACCCCAAAAGTTCATTTTATAACATTCCAGATGTGTCGACTTTCGACGAAACTTATTTTCTTCAATTCGTTTAGCATCTAAGCTTTCCAACCCTTTTCGTAATTGTCATTTACGATATTAAATATGTGCAACCTACAAGGTAACATTATTAACTTACTTTATATACTTTCAAAGACGATCTCATGTCTGAGCTTAAATCAATTGACTTACGACGAACTCTCACGTACAAAAATATGGGGTGTAACAAAACGTCGAAATCATGAACCGCTTAATTTTATGGAAACTAGACTTCAATATCCAATACATATCCAAAATTGGAAATCAAAAACCTTCATAATCGTCCGATATAGTATTTTAAAATTAACGTTAGATCCCGACGCGTTGATAGTTTTAGATTTGCTGCAGCTTCACCAAAATATTTGTATCTTAAGGTAGGAACATCGAAATCATGAACGGTTGGACTTATCAGAAACCGAACTTCAAAATATAAAACATAACCAAATTTCAAGATTTAATAATTTAATAAAGTTTCAGATAAATTTTGAAGTCAACGTAAAATTCCGACATACTGACGATTTCAAACTTGTGTGACTTCACCAAAACTTTTATATCTTGACGAAGGAATGTTGAAATCACAAACTGTTTAGTTTTATGAAAACAAGACTTCAAAATATAAAACATGTCCAAAATTTAGGATTTAATACCTTAAGGATAGTTTCATATAGCATTTCAAAGTCAGCATCAGATTTTTATATACTGACAGTGCCGAATTGGTGTGACTTCTTCAAAACTTTTATGTTTTTGTATGGAAGCATCGGAATCACAAGATGTTTTTCTTGTTATCAATCAAAATACAAGATATCCATTCTCACAAATATCTTAGGTTCAAGTCTCACTGAATTTGAAACATTGTGCCAAGCAATATTTCTTCTTATACTTGTGTTCGCTTTTTATGCCTCTCTTTTCTTACTTTTTTAGGGCATTGAGCGGCTTTGAAGACCAAAAAACTTGAATATTATGCGAACCTGAAGACATAGTGAATTCCTAGACTTCAATGAAAAATACTTTGTAGCGTCCCAAGAAACTATAATCATTTCATTGAAGACATCTTTACCGTAGTGACTTGCCCCCTTTAAATCAAATGAGATCAAAAGTTTAACAGAAGAATGGCATCTCAGCTCGATTTGCAAGCACTGATTAAAAGGATTACATTCCATCGTACTTCATTCAGATAACGATTGGGGGATTATGTATCTTTTGAACTTATGTGAGTGAACTCAGAATGAAACTCTAAGCTGCCTATGTACCTCGGTGAAGAGGATCAAGTCATACCGTAGTTCAGAATGGGTGATTTTTCTTATGTCCTAACTTTTTCCTAGGCCGCCTCTTTCGAGGTTTTCAACCAAGCGCTTTTTTTTTTTTTGGGGTCTTACACAATTTGGACTCATGCGGGACAGGAGTGTAGGAACATGTAATTTAGGCTCATGTGTCAAGGAGTGTTGAAACTTCAAGGATAATACTTCTTCAAAAACTTGCCATTGATATGGCCGATTCTCATGCCATCCTCATCACCAGCTTGTAAGCCCCACTTGAATAAGCTTCTTGCACGACATATGGCCCATCCCATTTTGAAGTGAACTTCCCTACAGGTTTATAGGAAGTAATAATGGATCTTCTTATGGCAAGGACTTGATCTCCTACTTGAAAGGATCTTGGGCGAACATTTTATTGAAGGCGCGAGGCAATCGAGCTTGATAAAATTTAAGACTCTATTGAGCTTCCAACATCTTCTCATCACGAGCCTCCAACTCTTCTAATCAAAGTTGAGCATTTTCTTCATTAGTGATCCCTTCTTGAATAACTAATCATAATGAAGGTATTTGATGCTCGAGGGGCAGGACAGCTTCAACTCCATAAACGATTGCATAAAGGGTCGCTTGTGTTGGTGTGTGGTGAGTTGTCCTATATCACCATAGAGCTTCTTCCATAGGGTCATGCCAATCCCGTTTGGATTTGGAGATGACTTTATTTAACAAGTTGCATAGAGTCTTGTTGAATGTCTCGGCTAGACCATTAAAGGAAGCATTGTATATAGAAGAGTTACGTTGCTTGAAGCCAAAGAGTTCACAAATCTTGTTCGTCAACCTATTGTTGAACGGCTTGCCATTATCTGTTATTACGTAACAAGCAATGCCAAACAAGATAGATAATGTTTACTCAGATGAAACTTGCAACATTTTCCTTCTGTACTTCCTTAAGAACAACAACTTAAGCCCATTTTGAGAAGTAGTCAGTTGTAGCCAAGATGTATAGGTGCCCACCGGAGGACTTTGGCAGTGGTCCAACAACATCCAATATCCAAGCGTCAAACGGCCAGGATTCAACAGTCGGGTGCAACACTTCAGGAGGTTGATGAATAATTTGCATGGAAATGAAAAACTTGCATCTTCGAGCGTAGTCCAAGCAATATTTTACCATCATTGGCCAATAATATCCCATCCTTTTTATATGTAAGTGGAGCTTTGGTCCACACTGGTGTGACCCACATACCCCAGAGTGTGACTCTTGCAGAGCTTGGAGTGATTCTTCTTCCCCTAAGCATCGCAAGAGTACTCCCTCAGATGATCTTCTACATAGGGTATCTTTGTAGTAAAGGAAGTGAGGTGCACGACGGCGGATTTCATTCCTTCTCCTTAGATTTTTCTCGAAGTATCATGTATCTCAACTAATCGATAATGGGTTGTATCCATTCTTCCTTCTCATCTTCATAAACAGCGACAAGATGCTCGAGTTCATTTTTTTCATTTTCACCCTCATTTAGCTGCGGTACTACTCATTTTTGGCAGATAGTAACTTGCGCTTGATCAGGCAGGGTTAACGATGAAGCTAAGGTAGCTAAACCATTAGCCTTCTTGTTTTCTTTCATAGGTGCATGCTGAATATTCACGTCACTGACCCACCCCATTAATTTCTTAGCATAATTATGATATGGGTGTATTTCAGGTTTCTTGACCTTATAACTACCTAAAAGCTAGTTGATCACCAACTGAGATTTCAACCGCCATTTCAAGCCCTAGTATTAGTGCTTGATACTCAGTAACATTGTCGGAGTAGAGTTGTGTCAACGTAAAAGAGTAGGGCAGAACCTCATCTTGAGGGGTGACAAATACTACACCAGCACTAGCCTCCGCGATGTGAAGCACCATCAAAGCACATCTTCCATGGAGGTAATTCATCAGTTAGTTCCCAGTCATCACGTATCAGATAATCTGCCAATAAGTCTACCAATGCTTGTCCTTTTGCAGCCTTTTGAGGGACGTACACAAGCTCGAATTGTTGCACTTGGAGGTACCATCCCGCTACTCGATCACTAAGAACAGGTATCGATATCATGAACTTGATGGGATTTTCTTTAGAAACAAGAAGAACAACATGAGCTTGAAAGTAGTGATTCAACTTTTGAATTGAGAATATTAGCGCCAAACACAACTTTTCAATGGTGAATAATTCATCTTGTTTGGTGTCATCATCCTACTCAAGTAGTAAATAGAGTTTTCTTTACCCTCACTATTTTCTTGGGCCAACAGTGCTCCAACAGACCTTTCTTGTGCTGAAATATATAGTATCAACGGCTTTCCAGGTATAGGGGCTGCCAAAATAGGAGGCTTCATCAAGTAAGTTTTGATGCTTTCAAAGGCATTGCTACAAGCTTAGTCCTACATGAAAGGAACGCCTTTCTTTATGAGGCGACTGAATGGTTGGCACCTCCTAGCTAGGTTTGATATGAATCTCCTAAGGTATGCTAGCTTTTCTTGCAGACTTTTCAATTCATGAATATCGTGAGGCTCATGCATTTTCAAAATGGCATCCACTTTGGCTTGATCAATTTCTATCCCTTGATGTCAGACAACGAAACCAAGGAACTTTCTAGAAGTAACTCCAAAGGCGCATTTCAATGGATTCGTCCTAAGTTGGTACCTCTGAGGCAAATCAAACACCATTCTCAAGTCTTTCAAGTGGTCGCCCCTCTTTCTTGATTTTTCCACCAAGTCGTCCACCTAGCATTCGACATTTTTTTAGAGAAGATTATCAAAAATATTCGGCATACACCTTTGATAAGTAGAATCAACGTTCTTCAATCCAACTAGCATTATTCGATAGCAATAAATACCCTTGGGGTTGCGAAATGCAATAAGCTCTTCATCTTTTGGTGCCATGTGAATTTGGTTATAGCCTGACGAACCATCCATAAACGACATTGCCCCATACCCAGTAGTAAAGCACTTAGATAAGTGGGCCTCGGTTCTTCATCAATGCCAAGGTTTACTTCTTTCAAACGTTCATTGTTGGCTTTACTCCTTCTTCAAGTTTAGGCGGAGCATCCTTTGCATCTTCATCTTCTTGAGGTTCACCATCATTGAAGGATATGTGATAACACGATGAAGCGTTCTCAAATTTCTCGTCATCCTTCATTAGAGATGAAATACCATACTTGCTTTGTACAGTAACTTGATACGAAGAACCCACACTTTTTTCATCTTCGTCATGTTCCCTAGTGTAGACCACAGTATATGGCTTTACCTTCAGTATTTCTTTACATGAAACCACAAGTTTTATTTGTCTCCTCATTCTAGAATGAACCAGACTTCGGAAATCCCTAGATATCTTGTGAATTTTGGGCGAAGCAGGTGTTCTTGTATTTTGATAATTTC
The DNA here is from genome assembly GCA_005239525.1 of Nicotiana knightiana. Lineage (NCBI taxonomy): Eukaryota > Viridiplantae > Streptophyta > Magnoliopsida > Solanales > Solanaceae > Nicotiana > Nicotiana knightiana. The sequence continues at coordinate 117,599 of ML427353.1, forward strand.
TCTGGAACTTGTTCTCCTTCTTTAATGGACCCAATATCTCAAATACAGAAGTCCTCACAGTTGATTTTCCAAGTTGATCAAAGACAGAATGCTTGTTAGAAGCGGCAGATTCATCTTTCACAATGATATAATTGTTGCTCGCCCTTCTTATGGAAATGCGCACTGGTGATGGTTGCTTGTATCCCAAACCTTCACGTGATTTCCTCGTAGTAGCTTCTGATGGGAGCTTCCCTAACTTTGACGGCTCACTAGGATTTTATCCAACTTTTGCAAATAGCTTATAAGCATTAGGATCAAAAACTTCATTTGTTTGCTTTGTAGGGAGTGCCACATTCTGCAAACGATTTTGGGATACAATCCCTGCAAGTGGATTTGAGAACAACTTTACTTCCTCAATTCTTTTTACCGGAAGAATTAACTCCTTTAGCATGTTAGTTTGGAGATTAGATGATTCACCTTCCTTTTTTTTCCTTTTAGGGATACATTGGAGCGTGGGAGTTACTTTTTTGTTATAAGATGCAATATCCCCTCTATAGGATTTATTCGAGTTAGGTTGTATCTCCTCAGTAACAGCTTTGGCTTTAGCACCAGTCACCCCAGCTCTTTTAGTTGTGGGCTCGTCATTCTTGCCTTTCATGACATCATCAGCTTTTAGATCATTCACAATGTGGTTCTTCAAGTAGAACTTTGCATCGGTGAAGTGTGATTCGGCCTGGGTGAATGGCTCATCATCAACAACTATCTTCTTATCGACTTCACCCTCATAGTATTTTAAACATTGATGGAAGGTAGATGGAACTACTTTATTCTCATGTATCCAAGGCCTCCCAAGCAAGACGTTGTATGAAGTCTTTGCATCTATCACATACATCCATGCACTTGATTGCATATTTTCAATGGTGATTCCCAACCTGATCGCACTGATAGCTCTTTGCCTTCCTTGGTTGAATTCTTGCATCATCACACGACTTTCTGAGAGTTCTTTCATTGGAATAACAAGTTCTTTCACAGTGTGAATTGTCAAGATATTCATTTAGGATCCTCTATTAACCAAAATTTAATATACCCTTTCTTCGCGCATATAGCCAACCAGGTACGATGGGCGGTTATGAGGAGTGTCACCTAGTAGAAGATCATCATTTGTGAAAGTAAATTTTTCCTCACAAGCATTAACTTCTTGAGGAATGGACTCGATGAGCTTTTCTGAAGATGGTGTCGATGGTAGGTCATCGCTCTTTTCTTCCCCTTTGTCAGCATGGCAACAAGAGGCATCAATACCCTCATGAGAAATCTTCGTGCGGAACCAACTTTGTAAGAACTCCTCCAAGGTCAGTCGATGTCGTGGCTTTTGAGGATGTGCACCTCCACTTTTTCTTTCCTCAAATACTTAACTGGATTCCATATCCTTGGTCTTCTCACCATCATTTTCCTTGTTGGTTGTTCTGTTGATTATTTTCATGGGCTCCTCTTGTGGCATCTACGATGAGTCACCAACGTTCAACCTCCATCATCATCATGGTGGTATACTTTGACTTTGTTATTCTCCAGTAATTCTTCATCTTTGATTTCTTTTGAACTGCATAACTCATCTAGACTGAATGAGCCAAAGGTGATAGAGACATGGTTCGCACTTTCCTTCTCATCTTCAAGCACGATCTTCTTTTCACGGGCCAAGTCCATAATTTTTCCTTGAAGACAAAGCACTTCTCCAGAGGGTGGCTTACAAGTCAGTGATATTTGTAGTAGTTTGGGTCGTTCATTTTCCCAGCTTCATTTGGACGCTTCATCTCCGGAAGCTCAATAAGATTTAACTCGAGGAGTACTTCAAAAATGGCTGGCACATCAAAATCCAGAAATGGGTACTCCTTCTCTTGCATTTCTTATAGAGTCAACTTTCCACTTGGCTTATCTTGAAAAGAAGTGGATTTCGTACTCTGCTTGTTTCTCAACTTTGTTGTGAACTTCACAGGTGATATGTTGACATTCATAGCTTCTTTGTTTTCAGACTTTGGGTACAAAATTTCTCCATTTCCTGACTTCTTGGTTGTCGTTCCCTTTGCGAGGCTGATAGCTAGGCAGCCCTTTGTTTCCAGTGGAGGCCATGCTTAACTCCATGTCATGGGCACGAGTTGCAAGTTCTTCAAATGTGCTAGGCTTCATACCTTGCAAGATGTAGCGGAGTCCCTAATGCATTCCTTGGATGCACATATCTATTCCAGAAGCTTCACTAAGCCTCTCTTTGTAGTTGAGGCTTGCATATTGATAAAGTCTATAACTGGTTCACCCTATCGTTGATGAGTATTTGTAAGTTTCATCATACTCACACTATGTCTCGTGCTATAAAAGCAATTGAGGAACTCTTGCTCTAGTTGATCCTAGCTATCAATAGATCCAGCCTCGAGGTCTGTGTACCAGTAAAAAGCATTTCCCTTTAGCGAGCGGACAAACTACTTGACGAGGTAATCTCTATAAGTTCCAGCATTTTTGCACATCCTAATGAAGTGCGCCATATGTTTCTTTGGATTACCTTTACCATCAAACTGTTGAAACTTTGGAGGTTGATAGCCAGCAGGCATCTTCAACATACTGACCCTTGTAGTGTACGGCTTTCCATATGTAAGGGAGGACTTGGCAGCAACTTCATACTTATTCTTAAAATTTCCTTCAATAAACTCCTTCAATTGATCGATTGGAATCATCCCTTCAGAAGAGATAGGGATGGCCTTGGCGGCGGATGCTACTTATCTTGGGGGAGAATCACTCTCTCAAACTTTTGGGAACTTGCCAGGTGCGTGGGTGGATTCTTCTTCCATCAAGATTCCCACCCTATTTGTTAGCTTGTCGATTCTAGCATCTTGATTTTGCATGCACTTGGTCAATCCAACAATTGCTTCCGTATTGGTAAAAAAAAGCTTCACATGTGTAAAAAATGAAAAAGAAACCCTACCACGCTTGAGGAGCTCTGGCGACAGGAGAACTGCGAAGAAGCAGTTTCGTGAGTTCTTCAATGGCCTCTCCGGCCGGCAACAAGCCACCTCCAACGGCTGGTCAACCCTCCCAAGCACCTCCCATCATTCATAACAACAATACATCAACACCCAAGCCACTAGACTACTCGACAATTCTGAAACCAACCACGATCAATGCAACAGTTCAAGCAAAACAGTGCACTGTCGAGCCAATTCCTTTACGTCGAGCAGTGTTGTTACAAGGGCAGCCTATGGTGAAGTTTACAGAATCAGAAGTTGATAGAATGAACGTGATCGAAGGTTTACAATATGCCGTAGTTTGCAAATTCTCATATGGATGGCCTGAGCTTAATGAATTACGTCGGATAGTGCCGCTTCAATGTGGGATTAAAGGCGAGTGTAATATTGGATATTTACGGGATAGGCATGTGCTAATAAGATTGATGTTATGGAAGGATTTTATAGATTTTACGTCAAAAATTGTTTATTACGTGAAGGACAAGACTGGGTATGAATATCAATTGAGAACATTGATTTACGATTCAAAATTCAAAGCAGGCGAGGAAACATCAAAGGTTATGGCGTGGATCTCTTTTCCGAATTTATTACCTACCTATTTTGTTAAAGAATGCCTGTTCTCGTTAGCATCTATTGTGGGAATGCCACTTCATCTGGATATGGCTACAATAAACAAGACTAGGCCAAGTTGCGCACGTGTTAAAGTGTTAGTTGAATTATTAGCGGACTTACCTAAGAAGGTGCGGATGGATATCGAGAATGAATCAATGGGAGAAGTGAGAACTGAATGGGTGAATATAAACTATGACTATTTGCCAAAGTACTGTAAGGAGTGTAAATTGCAGGGCCATGATATTATGGAATGCTGGAGGCTTCATCCAGAATTGATGGAGAATAAAGCTACTGGGCAATATAATGGGAAGGAGGCTGGAAAACAAAAGGATAATAATAATTTCTACAACTTTGAATCAACAAGAACCTTTAATGATTTTATCGAGTGGAAAAGTAGTAGGTAATATGACTGGTAAAGGGAAAGAACAGTGGAAAGAGGTAAGGGATAATCGAGCAAGAAGTACTGTTAATATACAATTAACAACTGGAAAAGAAATACTTCCAGTAATCCAAGGTGAAGGGAATCAGATGCAAGTAGGAAACAAATTTGCATTACTAGAAGTGGAGGAAGTTGACAATGGTGATAATCCAGGAATCGAGCAACAAGTATTACATGATGATCAGCTAGCAGTCATTGATGAAGTACAAGAAAATATTTAGTCACAGAAAGTTCAAACAATTAAGCAATTTGCAATTTTGGATGTTGAGAACAGAGGGAATAATGATAACAATCAGTTGGCTCTAGTTGAGGATAATGGCATTAATAGTGTTAGAAATAATCCTAATAAAAATGCAGAACTTAATGCTACAGCATCAGCTTACATACCTAAGTCTCCCAGGACTGACAAGGGAAAGANATTGTGATCAAACTAGACATGGCCAAAGCATATGATATACTGTCCTGGTTAGTCCTGACCAAAATGCTAAGGAAGATGGAATTTTCAGAAAATTTCATTGGGCTAATCTTTGATCTGGTTGGGAATAATTGGTACTCTATTCTAGTTAATGGACAGTCGCATGGTTTTTTCAAGTTATCAAAGGGAGTGAAACAGGGAGATCCCATGTCACCTACGTTGTTCATAATAGCTGCTGAAGCACTCTCGAGGGGGCTCAATGCATTGCATCAGAATAGACAATTTCATGGTTTTGGTCAGCCAAAGTGGAGCCCAAAAATCAACCACCTAGCGTATGCAAACGATTTTATAATATTTGCTTCATCACGTGCAAGATCCTTGAGGTTAATTATGCAAGTATTACATGCATATGAAACAGCTTCAGGACAGTTGATCAACAAATCAAAATCAGCTTTCTATATGCACCACCTTACAAATGGTGAGGTGTTTAGAAAGGTTGAGAGGATAACAGGGATATGTAATAAGGAATTTCCTTTTACGTACCTAGGCTGCCCTATTTTCTATGCAAGAAGGAGAATGGAATACTACCATGATTTGATGAGGAAGGTGATGGACAAGTTGCAATCGTGGAAGGGCAAGTTACTCTCAATTGGTGGTAGAACAGTGCTGATAGCTAATGTCCTACAAAGCCTTCCAATTCATTTTCTCTCAGCTGTGAATCCACCTAGATATGTCATTGATAGACTACACAAACTGTTTGCTAAGTTCTTTTGGAGCAGTAACATAGGAGGAAATTCGAGACACTGGGCATCATGGACAACAATGTGTATGCCAACTGAAGAAGGAGGTATTGGTTTTAGATCACTGCACGATGTTTCAAAGGCACTATTTTGTAAGTTGTGGTGGAATTTTAGAACTAAACCTAGCTTGTGGAGCTCGTTTATGAGTCAGAAATACTGTAAAAAATTGAATGCAGTAGTGGTTCCATGGAAAGCAGGATCTCATGTTTGGAGAAAGATGATAGAATGCAGGGAACTGATTGAACATCAGATTTTGTGGAAGCCCAGAATGGGATCATCACTCTTTTGGTTTGACAACTGGACTGGTCTAGGAGCCCTCTATTTTTTAGTACCTCATGAGTTTGGAGTCAATGAGGACATACAAAATGTGTTAGAGTTGGTTGAAGGTGGAGCCTGGAATGTTGAAATGTTGATGGAAGTACTCCCAGATGATTTAGCCATGCATATCATAGAACATATTATTCCCCCAAATATGGANCTGGTTGAAGGAGGAGCCTGGAATGTTGAAATGTTGATGGAAGTACTCCCAGAGGATTTAGCCATGCATATCATAGAACATATTATCCCCCCAAATATGGAATCAATATTGGATACTCCCTTTTGGATGCTTCAGAGCAGGGGTAATTTCTCTGTAAAGTCTGCCTGGGAGTACATTAGGAGAAGGGACAATCCTAGGCAAGCTTATAATATGATGTGGGTGAAGGGACTACCCTTCAAAATTTCCTTTTTCATGTGGAAGGTATGGAAATCTAAGATTCCATTAGATGACTTTATGAGGAGGTTAGGGTACTCTATGCCTTCACGATGTTGGTGTTGTGCACAACCTAAGGAAGAAACTTTAGTGCACTTGTTCTTTACCTCTAATGCAGCCTCGACTGTATGGAAGTATTTCCTTATGAGAGCAGGGATCAGAATGGATGGACTGTCATTACACCAAGCTATTACTAAGTGCTGGACTGCCCAGGTGATACCAAGGATGAAATCAATCATGCAAGCATTACCATCGTGTATCATATGGGAACTATGGAAGAGGAGGAATAGCTGGAAGTATGGGGATGCTGTTTCAGTTAGTAGAGTAATATATCAAGTGTCAACAACTATACAAGCACTTGTACAGATTAGGAAACCTGGTATAAAGGTGCCTCACAGGTGGCATGAGATCCTTCAGATGCTGCAAAGTTACACTCCTAAACTGAAGTTTGAAAAGGTGTTATGGGAAATGCCACAAGACGGATGGATAAAAGTAAATACAGATGGTGCAAGCAGAGGAAACCCAGGGAGAAGTTCAATAGAATACTGTCTGAGGGATCATCATGGAGACCTAATTTATGCAAATGGAACAGAGATTAGGGAAGGGTCGAACAATGAAGCAGAAGCCACAGCAATAGTAGAAGCACTAAGGATATGCAATGCAATGAATCATGGACATATTTGGCTACAAACAGACTCTATGGTGATCAAAAAGTCATGGAAGGAGAATGGAAACCACCATGGAATATAACTGACCAAATAAATGAGATATGGAGTATTAGGTAACAATGCACTATTAGGGTGTCACATATATTCAGAGAAGGAAATAGGCTGGCTGACCATCTTGCAAACTATGCTTTGGATCGAGGAAACATTGAATGCCATGACTTTTGGGAGCTAGACACAATGGGTAGGAAGATTCTGAATGATGATAAGTCACAGTGCCCTTATTTGAGAGTAAAGATTGCAAGAAATTAATGACTGGAGATGGGAGAACAAGGTGGAGGATTAGGGAGATCAACACTGCAGATCACCATGTTCAATCAAAGAGCATGGTGATCTATTATTTCACTAACTTGGTTTGTTTTTTATTTGCAGGTACACATGCTGAGTTGTTAGCCTACTGTCTAAGGGATCTCCCTTTGGTGGTATTAATTCCCTGCATTCATTCCAAAGGAGGGACCTTTGACGTAGGTAATTACTCAATAGCATACACAAGATGGGAAAGTAGTGAGGACGTTAGGGAGACAACTAGAAACAAAAGGAAAACTCAGTTGCTCAGAAGAGAAATGAGCAAGATGTCAGGGAAGCTGAGGAAGATATGGAAGAGATTGACAGGGGGCCAGACACACTGCACCACAGCAGTTGGTTGAAGATCATACAAGAAAACATAAAACAGCACAAGGGAACAATACTATATCTATGTTCTGTTACTGGATACAATGCGTAAGGGTGATATTAGCATATGCTCATCCCCTTCACAATGTACTACTAACAGGCACAATGCATAGAAGCTGGAATCAGACAATATAAGCAGGACAAGAAATATGGCAAAGTTACTGCATTTATGTCCTACTACTGAATGCAAGAAGATCATGAGATTTAGGAGTAGACACAAGCATACAAGGCATGAGAATGAAGGCATGGTGAAGATACATCGAACTAAGAGGAATGGTGTGGATTTGTACAGCTTCTGCAGGGACAACGAGAGGTAACAATGGGAAGCACAGCTGAGACGTGCACATGACACTAGCAACAGAAGGCAAAATTCACGTGAATCAACAAGACAGAAATGGGAGAGAAGTGCGGAGAATGTCTACAATAAGAGATTCAATGCACTTCGAAGGACAGAACATGGAAGTTACAAAACTGGATCACATATGCAATGGGGAACAGTATATTCGACTACATTACACATGCAAACTTTCGATGCATGGACTAAAGGATTCAAGGATATGTAGTACAATTTTTAGTTTTTGGATTAAACTAGTTCTAGTTTGGATTTTTAGATACATCATATGTGATATCATGGATGGGTGTGAAGCCCAAACATGATAATAGGTACGATGTATTCAGTAATTAGAGTCCTATTCTTAGTAGGATAACATGCTACCTTGTTTTATTTATTGTTTTGTTTTTTATTCATTATAAATAAAAACTAGCCCTAGGCTCTACCTAGTGGATTGATAAAAAAAAACAATTGCTTTCGTCAAGTTTGCCAACTGCTCCTCCACTGATGAAGTGTTTGTCACCATGGCTTGCATGATTGTTGTGGATGATGGAGAGTAGCACGGATTGTCACACAGATTGATCCTCGATTGGCTCACGCTATGAGGTGTAAGTGGAGAGGATCCATCACTTGAAGCATCATCATCTTCCTTCATAGCAGAGTTCTTGGATCCGGAGAGGTCAAGCAGCGCGGGAGTTTTCTTAATCTGTTCAGCAACATCGCTCCCTCCTTCATGTGCGTTTGTGGAAGATCTTGATCCTTTTGAGGATGAAAAATAGGGGTTGATGCGAACGACACTTGGAGTGTTTGTTTTCCTAAAGAGCTTGCCATGATCCTTGTAACTGGTCAAAAGCTTCCAAAGGTACATCGAAAATGCTTTCCACTTTATCGTAGAACCTGGAATTAGCAGCCTTAGTGGAAGTTGATCTGGAGTTGATTTTCTTTGAAGCCATTTCGATGTTCTTGAACTTTGGTGATTGAAAAGTTGATATGACAGGTAGAGATTGTCCAAGTGAACGTGCTGGAATTTGTAGAAAATAAATTTATGTCAAGAAAATAATCAAGACCGAAAAATATAACAACAATCGTAGTATTTGATTTCAAGTAATATGAGCGTACAATCTCTATGAATCCACTGATTCTTCTTTTAAATAGTAAATAAATTCAAGGGCATTTGAGCTTGAGCTTGAATTTATATTTGTTGTCACGAATGATGATCTTGAATTCAACTAGCACGAACTTTGATTAGAACTTGTACTCCTTGAATCTTGATTTGTTCTTCGTTCTTGAGCTTGAACTTGATTTCTTAAACTTAAACTTGATTGCTTGAAGACTGAAACTTGTAGAGAAATTTGCAGTGTTTGATCCACGATCTCTCTCTTTCTTCTTGTTATAACTTCTGGTGTATTTTCTGAGTATGAAGACCCCTATTTATAGTTGTGGGAGGAAAGAGTTATGATAAGAACAAACTCTTTCCGACCAATCAAATCGAAGCGTGACAAGGCCACATTTGATTGGCCATAACATGTCACTTGCACTTGCGGCGCGATTTCATTGGTCTTTTAACTTGACTTGGTATGCCTTGTCATTTTCATATGTGGCATGATCCTATACGTAGTTTATATACAAGTGGATTAATTTGATCCAAAAATAACTTGAATTAGACAAAAATATAAGGTTTAGCCTTAAAATTGAGATAAACGGCAGATATCATAGTTCCGGACGCAGTGCTACCGAAAGGAATAAGAACAATGCAAGTAAGCAAGAAAGTAAAATATTATTTGAGATTTTGATGAATTATAGAAGAATGCTTGTCAGAAAATCTGTGTCGTTACAATGATGATAGTGTATACGGCTAAAATTGGAGAGCCCGATTTTTATGGTCATTACGGCGCTTAGAAGGCTTGAAGGCTCGATTTTTGGCATCGAGGGGTCATATTGAAGGTCCTCGACCTCGGGGAAGTGCAAATAGAATACCAACGTAGAAAGGTGGAAAAACCTCGAAAGGCACGTGGTTAAAGCTAACAAAGTACATAAAATAGTACAAGCTCATACCGTGACATTAAATGGCTGTACCAGCCATCTCTCTTTGCATTAATTACACATGTACTATGTTGGGATTCCCCCTCATATATAAAGGGTACCCTTTTCACTTTATAACATATATGATATTCAATACAAGAACAAGAACATCCTCTGCTCTCTAACTAAAACATTCTCTAATATTGTTCTATTGATTTATTGCCTTTCAGTTATTGTGTTCATTACTTGTTCTTCATTAATTATTTGTTATTAATCACAAATAGGTCATCTCTTAGGACTTCAATACTGTTATATCACCCCGGAAGCCCTTTATCATGCTCCTAAGCTCGACCTTGAGGCCCATCCCGATCGACCTTTAGGCCCATCCCAACTGACCTCGAGACCAGGCTCTCCACTGCTCGGTTTGTATAATCTTTCTACCTTCCGCTCTTTTCGTTTTCCCACTACTCACTTAGCATCTACTGCCTAAACAACTGGTATTAAAATAGATCACGTATTTTTAGAACCACATAATCAAATATAATTGTAATTACCATTTTCACGGTAAACAGTTTGGCACCCACCGTGGGGCTAAAAATAATAGTAATTGTCTTAGTGTTGGTTTACAAAAAACACAATTTATTATTCATAATTTTTCTTGCCCAAAAATTTTCAATTTCAGGATCACGGAAAGAATGGCGCAGCTGCTTCAGGTGCCGGTATGCCACCGCAAAATCCTGAAGGGGCACCAGTGCAAATTCCTGTCGATGAAGGCTCACGCAATGCTCAAAATGTCGATGTGAGCTCTCATACAGACGAAAGTGTGCGTGAAGGAGACCAGCGTGAAGCGCAGGGAACCCCTACTCAAAGGGAAGGGAAGTTAGCCTTCATGTCATTTTTGAAATGTTGTAGGCACAACAGGTGGCTATTGCTTAGCTACAAAGCCATCAAAGAAACCCAAGCACAGCACCACCAGAAACAGCCCCTCGAGTTGAACAGGCACCAGAAAAGTCGAGCACTAATGGGTCAGCAGCCGACCCCGCCATTATGAAGATGCTCGAAGACCTCACAAAGAGGATTGAATCGGGCGAAAAGAAGATAGAAGCTAACGACAAAAAAGTGGAGACCTATTACTCGAGGGTCGATCAGATCCCGGGTGCACCCCCGGTTCTGAAGGGTGTAGATTCAAAAAAGTTCATGCAAAAGCCATTCTCATCAATTGCGGCTCCGATGCCCATTCTGAAGAAATTCAGAATGCCTGATATCCCGAAGTACAACGGGACCTCGGACCCCAACGAGCACATTACTGCCTACACTTCTGCCGTAAAAGGGAACGACCTAAGATATGACGATATTAGGTCCGTCCTATTGAAAAAGTTTGGAGAAACACTATCCAAAGGGACCATGATGTGGTATCATAACCTGGCCTCGAACTCGATAGACTCATTTTCCATGATAGCGGACTCCTTTGTGAAGGCACACGTTGGTGCCATCAAGGTCGCTACGAGGAAATCTGATGTCTTCAAAATCAAGCAAAGGGAGAATGAGATGTCAAGAGAGTTTGTATCCCGCTTTCAATTGGAACGAATGGAATTGTCACCGGTCTCCGACGATTGGGCGGTACAAGCCTTCACTCAGGGCTTGAATGAACGAATCTCGATAGCTTTGAAGCAGTTGAAGCAGAATTTAATAGAGTACCCCGTCGTAGTTTGGGCGGATGTGCACAACAGGTATCAATCGAAGATCAGGGTCGAGGAAGACCAATTGTAAGCCCCCTCGAGCTTTGTGTATCCTAGCAGAGTCTTAGCAAAGGAATCGAGGCTTCCAGAGAAAGATCCAAGGCCAAACAATGAAAGGTATCAACCGTATGTAGAAAATCGGAGAAATATCCCGAGGCATAACATACCTCGAAGAGACCAAAGGATGGACCGAGGACAGAATCCTCGAGGACTCGTGAACAAAGCATGGTTCAACAGGCACACAGGGCCGATAGAGGTACCCCGGCTATCTGAGTACAACTTCAACATCTACGTTTCAGACATCGTCTCGGCCATAAGTAAAATCAGGGATACCAGGTGGCCGAGACCCATGTTATCAGATCCTTCTCAGAGGAACCCCAACTTGATATGCGAATATCATGATACCCACGGTCATAGGCCGAGGATTGCAGACAGCTTCGAGAATAGGTGGCCCGACTAATTAGCAAAGGGCACCTTCGAGAGTTCCTTAGTGACCGAGTTAAAAACCAATTTCGGGAAAGAGAGGCAAACAAGAAAAATGAAACAGAAGAACCACAACACGTCATCCACATGATTATTAGTGGAGTCGACGTCCATCAGGGACCCATTTTTAAGTAAGCAAAAATATCCATCACCAAGGAAAAGCGAACTCGGAGCCACATACCTGAAGACGCTCTTTCATTTAGCGAAGAGGATATCGAGACATTGTCTCAACCTCATAATGACGCACTGGTAATTTCTTTTCTTTTGAATAAATTTCAAATTAAACATGTGCTCGTGGATCCAGGTAACTCGGCCAACATAGTTCGGTCGAGGGTGGTAGAGCAACTCGGGTTGCTCGACTAGATCGTTCCCGCCTCTCGAGTCCTCAACGGATTCAACATGGCAAGCGAAACAACGAAAGGGGACATCATCCTCCCAGTTAACGTGGCCGGTACAATTCAAGATACCAGCTTTCATGTCATCGAAGGTGACATGAGATACAATTCATTGCTTGGAAGGCCATGGATTCACAATATGAGGGAGATGATGTCAACCCTTCATCAAATGATGAAGTTTTCTACAAAGGATGGAGTAAAAACAGTATACAGAGAGCAGCACGCAGGAAAATAAATGTTCTCAGTGAACGATGTGGCACCGACACCTTCTACATCAAAGGAGCCAAAAAACAAGCAAACAGCCGAGTACAATCACAAACTACATCCTCGTAGGAACGAATAAAGGACCATGCCACATCCTCCGACGGATAACCAAAGGATATCAAGGCTTGAACGCCTGCACAGCTAAGGTACAATCATCTCCCTCTTTCCTTCACACTTTACACTAACCTATACACAGGTGTTCGATTGGAAGGAATCGAATAACCCTCCAACTCGAAGGCCTTAGGTTTTAAAGCATGCGTTGCGCTCTTTTTCCCTCACGTCAGATTTTATCCCAAATGGGTTTTACCGGCGAGGTTTTTAATGAGGCAACATCCATATGCTACCTAACGAAAACTCACCAAGTATTCAAGGCTTCTCTTCGATCAACCTCAAATACTGAGGGGCATCCCCCCCGAAAGATAACCAAAATATGCCAAAGAGGGTCTCGACAGGAGAACAATGTACAGGACCAAATGGTCGAATGAACCGTGTCCATATAGAATAATCGAACCCTCGATAGTGAAACATGTATACTTGTACCAAGTAATCAGAGAGAGTCTTTTATCATCAAAATAGTTCGCACGTCAAAGAAGTTTTGCTATTTTCACAAGAAATGGTCCTATAGCCAAAACTTTATCGACCACTCAGGAACTTTCCTCGACAGTCACTCCATCTAATCGCCAAAAACTCAAAGCCATAAGACCTCAGGACCGGCAACTTCGAACTCATAAGCCCTCCATGAGGCAATATTAACTTCGACTTGGGGACTGTCCTCGGCTGTCGGCTCATCAAGCTATCTAACTCGAAGTCGTAAGACATCAGGGTAGGCAACTTCGAACTCATAAAGCCCTCCACGAGGCAATATCAATGACATAAGCCCTCCATGAGGCAATATCAACTTTGACTCAAGGACTGACCTCGACAGTCGAATCATATCCATAAGATCTCAGGGATGGCAACTTCAAACTCGTAAGCCCTCCATGAGGCAACATCAAAACTGTAAGACCTCAAGCAAGGCATGTACAAATTTATAAGACCTTAAAAAGGCATAATCCCCATATCAAATTCAAGGCTATATATCGAACTTGTAAGACCCCTAAAAGGCATACCCTCGATATAGACGCTGTGGCTATCTCACTCGGGGACTAAAAGGCTAAGGAAAAATACAATGACCACCGTCATAAGGCTCCGACCAAACCAACGCGACTCGGAGACGTCCGACTATTTCCATAAGATCACAAGCTCCAATTACTTCAAAAAAATACGAAAAGAACCAGTTAAAGGTTGTATCGACCTAAAGTGTAAGAGCCCAAGTCGCCAGCTACATCAAAGGTCGTACCGACCTAAAGCGTAAGAGACCAAGTCGCCAGCTAGTCATACCGACCTAACACGTAAGAGCCCAAGTCGCCAACTACAGGTCGTACCGACCCAAAGTGCCTCAGGGCCGATTTCAAAATCTGAGGGCTGTTGAGCTCGAGTCGAAACCCGACTCAGAGACTAAGCCTGAAATGGTTAACTAAAGCGCCTCAGAGCCAAATGCGTAAGGGCCCAAGTCACCAGCTACACCGAAGGTCGTACCGACATAACGTGTAAGAGCCCAAGTCGCCAGCTACAGGTCGTACCGACCCAAAGCGCCTCAGGGCCGATTTGAAAATATGAGGGCTGTTGAGCTCGAGTCGAAACCCAACTAGGAGACTAAGCCCGAAATTGTTAACTAAAGCGCCTTAGGGCCAAATGTGTAAGAGCCTAAGTCGCCCGCTATACCAAAGGTCGTACTGACCTAACGCGTAAGAGCCCAATTCGCCAACTTAAAAAGCCTCAGGGCCAATTTATAACCCCAAGGGTTTCATCTCAAAGTCCAATTCATCGGGCTAACTATCAACAAGCAAATCAAAGAAACCAAAGAATCTTTCGTATATACATATATATATATATATATATATATATATATATATATATATATGTGTGTGTGTGTGTGTGTGTGTGTGTGTGTGTGTGTGCGTGTATTACAAATACATATTTACAACGATCCCACAGGAGTCTTATGCAAACAACAAAGAAGAAAATCTAGTCCACTCTCGGGACCATCTCCCTCGACGGCCCCTCGGACCAGCTCCCACGGCGGCCTTCAAATATTAGCATCAGCTCAAGAAGAAAGGAATAATTTGGTGTCGATCTCGTCCGCCTCGGCCTGTTTTATCTCTTACGAAAGGTTAAAGACCTTAGCATGTATCTCTTCGAGGGTCTCCCTCCAAGACCTGCATCGGGCATACTCATTTGCCCTCCTCTCTCTGTCAAAAGCTCATCTCAGCTCAGCTCGAGCATCGACAGCATCTTTCAAATAAACGGCCACTTTCTTATCGGCCTTCGCTCGAACTTCTTCAGCTTCAGCCCGGGAGTCCACGGCCTCGACCTTCATATTCAAAAGATCGGTCTCGAGCTTAGTAGTCCTGCTCGTCTGAATCGAGCTACTTTCTCGAGCATTGCAAAGTTTCGCCTCGAGGGCAGAAACCTTTTCCACGACATTCCTTTGGGCCGCAACTAGAACGCCTATCTGCGCCTCCAACGCATCGCATTCGGAATTCACTTGCCCGACATTGCCCCAAAGGCGTTCCAGTGTTTTCATTTTTCTCTGCAGTTGAGGCACCGAAACATTAGCTTTCAAAAAAATGAAAGGGAGCATATACTCATTCAGGATAAGGGTTACCTGACGCTCGAGATTGCTTTCAAAGTTTTGTCTCTGATGCATCTCCGACCGAAGATGTATCAGCTCTTTCGTCTTCTTATTGCAAAGAAACTTGAGAGATTTTTCATTGCCCAAAGCTTCCCGCAACCTGGTCTCACAACGAAGCAGCTCAAACTTGAGCTTATCAAAAACCTAGGGAAAAGAAACTTCAAATCAGAGAATGGAGATTCATAGCTAAAAGGCCAACAAGGCCGATCATAACTCACCTCGAAACAAAGTCGTTGAGCCTCCTCAAAAGTTGAGTGTGCGACTACTGGTCTGGCTCCATCGTCCCTAGTTGAACCGCTCTCAGTAGGGGCATGACCACTGGAGACCCCACTTGGCTCGGGCGGCCCCTGGCCCCGAGCGTCCCTCGAAGTACCTTCGAGGGCAGAAGAAAATGATGGTAGAGGACCCTTTCTCCTTCCCTGTCGAAGAACCTCTCTCTCAAAACTGGAGGTCTCAGGCCTAGCAAAATCGAGAACCTCGGGAGACCCCCTGGATCGAGCCGTGGACAAGGAATCATCCCCCCGAGGAGAGCTGACGTCCATGGAATAACCAACGTATATGAAGTCTTCTTCAACGGTGGCATCTCCTTTGTGTCTCCGGGCAGGCCCCGCCTCGGTGGGAATGTCTTCATCCATCGAAGACCTTTTCCGCTTATTATCCTCCCTTGGCCCCGAAGCAGACGGCCCTTCCCTCTCCTCGAAGGGGAACTATCTCACTTTTGAGGATCCACCAACACCTGTGGTAGCAAAGTTAGTACACATAAAAGGAAACATTCTCAAAAGGGCAATCACACAGCTCATACCGTGGTGCTTTTCTTCCCATCTGCCCTTCGACAGGTCTCGCCACTTGCGCTCATCATAGGTCGAAGAAGCTGCCAGCTTCCGAGTCCAGTCCGCAAAATTGGGGATCTCTTCCGACATCCACAGAACCGCTGAGAAAAAGAAAGAAACATTCTTATAGGTCAACCAAAGCAAAGGTCACTAAGGTATGACGTAGCTTACGTTTGAAGTTCCACTTCTCGGGAAATGGCAGGAACTCTGCAGGAATAATATCGGTGGTCCTCACTCGAACAAACCGACTCATCCATCCTCGGTTCCGGTCCTCGTCTTCACTGGAAATAAAGGGCCTCATGGATCGGCGTCGTAACGCAATCAGGCCCCAACAAAGCTGAGGTCGATACAGTCTAATGAGGTGGCTAAGGGTAAACCTGAGCTTAGCCTTTTCGGTGAAATACCTCATCATCAACACTATCCGCCAAAAGGAGGGATGAATCTGATCCAGGGTGACTCGGTACCTCTTACAGAATTCGAGCACAAGGCGGTCGAGAGGGCCCAATGTGAACGGGTACGTATACACGGTCAAGAATCCCTCCACATAGGTCATAATGTTCTCTTCTCGAGAAGGTATCTGCAGTATCACATATTCTCCCCGGTTGCAGTTTCTCCTTACAGCCTCGAGGTGGTTTTCTTCTATCGATCGGATGAACCTCAATGTATGCTCTCGATGGCCCGGGGCGTCGAAGGGTTTCTCTAGAGCAAAATCTTTCTTCAAAACAAAGAAGCTCGAGTTCAACTCACCATACGCCGGCGGTGTACCACTGGTCGGGCAAGATGCATAGGAAAAGTTTCCCTCTTCTTGGTGAATTGATTCGGGCACGAAAGCCATAACTACTCAAGCAGAGGTAAAGAGGAAGAAATGAAAATAGTTTCGCAAAGATAAGAAAGGGAAGAGAACGTTGAAAGGAAAGCTAAGTTTTTCAAAGATGCAAGACTTAGAATGAAGAGGAATCAAGAACATATATAGAGCAAGCGATGGCTATCCAACTACTTTGAAAGTCATTTATTTCTGACAAAGTTGTCATAACGTTTGGGGAAGTGTACCGGTGGGGCCACCTCGGTCACTTCACGGTCATGTCACATAAATGGAAATGTCACACAGCATTCGAGGGATCGAAGCTCCCATGCCGACCTAACCTCGAGAAGGTGTCCGATCTCGAGGGGATCTACTATTACGGGTGCAAATTCTGAAGAGCTAAGAATCGAAGCATGAAACTCAACTTTAGCATAAGCATTGCAGGAAAAAGTTGGGAGATATGTAACAGAAAGATATTTTATTTCCAAAAATGCATTTACAAGGGTGTTTCTACAAAAATTCCCCCCGAGGGTCCCATATACAGAAAAGGATAAAAGCAAAAAAAAGGAGAATCTACTATTCTCCTTCGCTGTTGTCCGAGCCTCTTTCGGAGCCCTCATCAGACGTAGTCGGCATCGCCGATTCTTACTCCAGGGCCCTGGCTTCTTCAATCTCGGCAGAGAGATCTACGCCCTTAGCACTCACTTCCTCTAGGGTTTTCCTCCTGGCTTGTGAACGGGCATGAGCAACTGCTCGGGACAATTTTAGCTCGGCTTTCTCAGATATCTCCCTAGCCCAGTCATTCGCAGCAGTAGCATCCCTCTTGTATGAGGAGACAAACTCATTGGCCTCGGACCTGGCCGCAGATAGTGCAACAGCCTCCTCCTGAGCACCTCAAAGAAGTTCCTGAATCGACGATAGCTTCCCCTGAAGCACGTCCTTATCCGAAGCCATGGCATCATTCAACCGAGCTAGCTCGAGGATTTCGGCGTCCCTGGCCGTAACATCCTCTCGGAGCTGCTCCACCAGGGCATCCATATGCCTAATCTGAAAAACACAGAAAATAAGTCGATCAGCGCCAAGTATTGCAATTAAAAATAAAGTTATGAATACCAGAATACCTGCTCAAGAAAGTCGGCCTTCTCTTGAAGTTCTCTCTCCGAGCCTGCCCGGAGATTAATCAATTCCTCCTCTTTTCGGGTACACAGAGCCTCCAGCTCGATAGACTCCGACATGAGCTTCTCAATCTCCCCTCCACGATGCGTCAACTTATCTTGCACTTGGAGAAGGCTTGGTCATACAACTTCTTGACTTGTAGCACAGAGGAAGAACATTAGAAAGCAAGAAAAGAAAGTTGAAGAACAGCATATTATTTCAAGAGTATCACTTGTTTTTGGAGCCTCTCAGCCTACTTGAGGGAAACGGGGGCATCAACATCGGTCTCCTCCTCTACCCCTTCAAAATAGTCTCTGAACGCATCATCCTCTCCACGAGAGGTCTCCAAACCAGGAACATTACTGACTTGGGCATCTTGTATCTCCCCTGGAGAAAACGACGAGCCCGATTGAAGTCCACCAGCAATATCAGCCTCTAGCGAGGCTTCTTCCGACCCCGAAAAGCTCCAGTAGCAAGCCCTCTGAGCTCATCAACACAGATTGTGCCATGTCCGACGAGCGTCTCAGGGACTGCATCTGAACCCTCCTCATGGGTCTCTTCAACATGGGACGGGTCCGCATCGGCCGCCTCCAGCTCAGCAGACGACCTCCCAACAACTTTTGAAGCATCAACGCTCCGCTTTTCCCTTTGTACCAAAGGGAAGGTATCGTCACTCTCTTAGTGACCGTCGAAGATAAGACAGTGGCATTGGTTTCGAGTCTTTGCCCTTTTTTATTTCGGAGACTCAGCTGAGGCCTCCTTCTTCATTTTCCTGTCCTTGGTGGTCTTTGAAGCCTCTTCCTTTCTAGGTAGGAGCGGCCTCATCAGCACACCTTCACTAAGGCCTGCACAAGCGTGTTACGTCAAAAAACACCACCGTCGAAAGAACTTACAAAGAATGAAAAAACAATAACAACAAGAGCATACCATGGTTTAACCCTGCCACCGAGTTTTAGCCAGCTCACGCCGTACGTGTTTGTTGTATGGGAAAGCGGAGTCTAAAAGTTTGATCCATCCCTGGAGGTCCTGAACTGTGCCAGGAAACCAAACAGTGACTGCACAATTAGAAGAAAATCGGTCTAAAGAAAAAGAGATGGCAAAACATACTCAATTCAGGGGTACTTACGTTTCATATTCCATTCCTCCGGGAATGGCAGTCTATCAGCGGGGATGATGTCCGAAGTTCTGATTCTAACAAATCGGCTCATCCATCCCCAATCTCTATCCTCGTCGATGCAGGCGAGGAACACCTTGGCGGATCAACGGTGCAGTTTAATTAGGCCCCCACGGAAGAGTCGAGGGCTGTACAATCTGATCAAATGGTCGAGGGTGAAAGTAATTCCCTCGACCATGTTGGTAATATGTCGAAACATGTATACAATCCTCCAAAAAGAAGGATAGATCTGACCGAGTGTCACCCGGTATTGGTGGAAAAAATCAAGAATCACCGGGTCAATCGGTGGAGAGGAAGAATCTACGGGGCCTAAGGTAAATGGATATGTGTATACACTAAGAAAGCCAGCCCTATGCATGACTATGCTTTCAACAGCTGTAGGGATTTCTACTCGGGCCGCCTTCCCCCAAAGGCGGTCCACCTTCACCCTCTCAGTATCGATTACTGCACTTATATATCGATACATGGGATCGCATCGGCCCGGTGTACAAGGGGGGTTGTCGATCGTGAAGTTAGAAATGGTGTCGAAAGGGCCATGGATGCATTGCTCGATGGTAGGAGGAGTTTTTGACTTGCCCTTAGACGGCGTGATGAAGAAGCAGCTCCTTCTTTTTGTGGTACCGTTTTGGAAGTTTTAGTCATGATTATAATTGAATTTTGAAGAAAGAAGACGGAGAAGCAAGCGCAGATAGAAGATGAGAATGTAAAGCACTTAATAAAAATTTGAAGGTTTGAAGAAGATTTAAAGTTATGAAAAGGCAAGTGATTGAAGTATTTATAGAGGGCCCTTTGGGCATGCATTGAAGCGGAAGGGTCGAACCAATAACGATTCAGGAGCTTCTCAAAAATTGTGTTGACGGCGACCTCTGCACAGCTTTTTATGTCACATCATTTAATGCTCTGAAAGCACTGACGTCATAATAGGGATTTCGAAGAAGCAAGAAGTCAAGACCGTTTCCTATCACTTCATTCTAAAAAAACGCGGGGACTATCTGTATACAGCTAAAATCGAAGAGCCCAATTTTACGGTCATTACGGTGCTTAGAAGGCTCGAAGGCTCGAGTTTTGGCATCGAGGGGTCATATCGAAGGTCCTTGACCTCGGGACAGTGCAAATCGAAGACCAACGTAGAAAGGCGGGAAAACTCCGAAAGGCACGTTGTTAAAGCTGACAAAGTACAAAAAATAGTACAAGCTCGTACCGTGATATTAAATGGTTGTACCATCCATCTCTCTTTGCATTAATTACACATGTACTATGTTAGGATTTCCCCTCATATATAAAGGGGACCCTTGTCACTTTGTAGCATATATGATATTCAATACAAGAATAAGAGCATCCTCTGCTCTCTAACTAAAACATTCTCTACAATTGTTCTATTGATTTATTGCCTTTCATTTATTGTGTTTATTACTTGTTCTTCATTAATTATTTGTTATTAATCACAAATAGGCCATCTCTTAGGTCTTCAATACTGTTATATCACCCTCGGCAGCCCTTTGTCAGGCTCCTAAGCTTGATCTCGAGGCCCATCCCGACCGACCTCGAGGCCCATCCCAACCGACCTCGAGACCAGGCTCTCCACTGCTCGGTTTGCATAATCTTGCTACCCTTCGCTCTTATTTCGTTTTTCCACTACTCACTTAGCATCTACTGCCTAAACAACTGGTATTAAAATAGATCACGTATTTTTAGAACCACATAATCAAATATAATTGCAATTACCATTTTCACGGTAAACAGATAGAACTCACTATTTATAGTTACACTTAGGGAACAAGGTCCTAGGATTAAGCTCCTCTTTAATGACCATTATGAGGGCCACTGAATAATATGTAACGGTGGACAGTGACCATATTCTCTGTAACGGATTATGCACTTAATGCTGTATAATATTCTTCATTGAATGCTACCGGATGACGGTATTTATTTTGTCTCTATGAGTATCACTTTCTCCGATGACAAGCAAGATTATTGCCTTCGGGTTTGGCTATCTTCTGTCTTCGATTCCACGTGTCGCTTTCTCATGCGATCATTAAATATAAACATATTTTACCCCATACATTTTGAAAATTCTTTTTCGAGCAATCAAATGATACTATAGTGAAACACTACTTTAAATTGGATTCCCCACGTACTAGCACAAAGTGTGGAAAAATAAGAAGAAATACAATATCACCCTCTAAGACTATAACTAAAAATTGCAAATATTTGCTAGAAATCATCGAGGCTAATATTATACCCATTTGAAAAGAGACAAACAAATATGCAAACTTTTGAAAAGTTGCTAGTTTGGAGAGACGCTTTTGCTCTGGACAGATTTAAGCATTGTAACTTGTTAAAGATTTTAGTTTTCCTATTAAGTATTTCGAAGTGTACCAAAAAGAATTTTAAAAATAAAAAAAAGGGGGGGAAACAAACATTATGTGTTGTGTTGATTTTTGAAGTACTTATTATATTACGTTATTATAATGTACGAAATACTACAATTACGTGTTTCTAAAGATATTCCAAGCAGCAAAAGCGAGAGAACAATAGGTTAAAGCAGAAGTATTTAAATGTGCTAAAAGAATCAATACCAATTACCATTTACCAAATAAACGATGATAACGTTTGGGGAAAAAGATCCGAAGCGCTTTCTTACCGAACCATTTCCTCATCTTTCTTTGAATGTTCCTCGTTCATATTTTTTGGTATTTTCCCAAAACCAAAGAGACGTGCTTTTATTATGCTGCTAATTTGTAACCTTGCGTCTCAAAGGATTTGATATTTTTCGAGCTCCAAGTTTCGAACCAAACAAAATTTGACTAAAATTTTAAAATCCAATTTTTCCGTTTTACTGTAAGGTAAATTGCAATTACATGATTTTTCGTGCAATTTCTAAGTATCAATTTTAAAAAAAGCAATTAATCTAGCTGATTAGCTTTGAAATTTGATAAAACTGATTCTTAATTAGTGAAAGGTATTAAGTTATATAAATTGAGATGGAGGGAGTAACTATTAACCAAGACTTATTGAAAGGTTTAGTTGAAGTAAGCCTGCGAACCTATATTTTTAATTTTAGTTAGAGCTTGGATATTCCTATCTTTGGTAATTTGGTCTCATTGATAGTGAATTGGAATTTATTGTTAGTAAAACTGTGGCCATAAAGAAAAAAAAAATTAAAAATGTTAATTAACACAAAAACAAAACAAAAAAATATGCCAAGCCTATAAGTAAACTTGTCAAAGGAACCGGGTTGACCCGGTTCCGGACCGGCCCAAACCGGTTTTCGACCGGACCGGGCCGACCTAGTGGTAAAGGAGCACGACAGGGTAGGGCTGAACAATGAACCGGCATGTGCCTGTGTAGATTTGGATACCGGTTAATCGGACCGGTTTGTGCAACTACCAGCTCCCATTTTGATCGTTGCCTAATGGCCTTAATTGCCAAAATAGCCATTTTTTAGTTTTTTTAAAATAATATTTTTATTATTTACTAATTTAATCCTTTAAAAATTTATAAATAGACTCCT
>ML427355.1:0-11424 GCA_005239525.1 Nicotiana knightiana
CGATGCCGTGGGAGGCCTAGAAGAAGCCAAGAAGGTAGCAACTGCTTCCATGTATCTTCAGGGGGATGCTAAGCTCTAGTGGCGAGTGAAGTACGAAGCCATCAGGGCCGGTGAAGATGCTCTAGAGACATGGGAGGAACTAAAGGCATCCATACGCCTACAGTTCTTCCCCGAAAATGTTGAGTACAATGCAAGGATAAGACTACGAGAGCTCCGCCAGACCAAGTCAGTGCGGGACTACGTGCGAGAATTCTCTGCACTTATGCTGAACATTCGCGACATAGGGGACAAAGACAAGCTCTTCACATTCCTGAAAGGGTTGAAACCTTATGCCTGCATGGAGCTGCAAAGACAGAGGGTGGATACCCTACCCAAGGCAATCCAAGCAGCATAATGCCTTGGGGACTATCAGATGGAAACTCGGAAGGATAGACCATAGCCGCCTATCGTAGCGGGTTACAAAGGGGGCCAACCCAACAATGGTGGCCCCAACAGAAGTGGGGGAGATCGGAGTGCAGGCAAACCTAAGGCTCACTCCTCAGGAAGCAACAGTGCTGCATCAAACAACAACGATTGGGGGAGAAAGCCCCCCTCAGGGTGCCGTCATTGCGGCGGACCGCATTGGAATAATGAATGTCCACATGCACAGATGAACGCCCATCAAGCTTACGATGAGGGGACGGATGATAAAGCGGATGATAATGAACAAACCGAAGCAGTCGGTGCCTTCAATGCAATTGTTGGTTCTGTTTCGGAGGCCTTAGCGGGAACCAGTGCTGGTATCCGCAAGAAGAAGGACCCCCGCCCAATTGCCAAGAAGACGAATAAATGGACTCCTCCTAAGCAAGAGAGGACCTTGATGTTCGTGGAACTAAGGGTAAATGGCAAACCCATTCGGGCTATGGTAGATACAGGTGCCACTCACAACTACTTGGCCTCATCTCAGGTGGGGCGTCTTGGGATAGTTGTGGGAAAGGGCCGGGGTCATGTCAAGGCTATCAACTCGCCTCCTCAGCCAGTGGGTGGAATAGCAAAAGGAGTACCGGTAAAGATGGGGCCTTATGAAGGAAAGTTCACCCTGCGCGTAGTGATCATAGATGACTTTGAGCTGATAGTGGGACTGGAATTCTTGAGGCAGACCAACACCATACCTGTACCATATGCGGACATGCTTATGATGATGGTGGTAAATGGGGCCACACCCTGTATTATTCCGTGCATATCCAGGAAGATGGCCGCTGAGAACATCTCGGCCTTACAACTGAAGAAGGGGGTCAGGAAACATGAACCTACATTTCTTGCTACCCTATGTCTTGAAGAGGTAGAACGCTCGTCGGGACCACTCCCTACACCTGTAAAAGAGCTACTACTGGAATTCGAAGACGTCATGCCACAGGAGATGCCGAAGCGAATTCCGCCTAGGCGCACTGTGGACCATGAGATTGAGTTGGTGCCGGGTGCGAAGCCACCTGCCCGGGCGCCTTACAGAATGTCACAACCCAAACTCACCGAGCTTCGGAGACAATTGACGGAAATGCTAGACACAGGGATCATTGTACCCTCGAAGTCCCCATATGGGTCCCCTGTGCTTTTCCAGAAGAAACATGATGGTAGTCTACGCCTCTGCGTGGATTATCGGGCGCTGAACAAAATTACTGTGAAGAACAAGTATCCTATTCCGCTCATGGCAGACTTGTTCGACAGATTGGGGAGTGCTACAGTATTCACAAAAATTGACCTGAAGACAGGGTATTGGCAGGTTCGGATTGCTGGGGGTGATGAACACAAGACGACTTGTGTGACAAGATATGGGTCGTTCGACTTCCTAGTCATGCCGTTCGGCTTGACTAATGCCCCAGCCACATTTTGCACCCTAATGAACCAGGTCTTCCGAGAGTATATTGACGAATTCGTGGTGGTCTATTTGGATGATATCGTGGTCTACAGCCAGACACTGGAAGAACATTTGGAGCACTTGCGGAAGGTCCTAGCCCGGCTGCGAGAGCATGAGTTGTATGCTAAGTTATCCAAGTGCTCATTTGCTCAAAAACAGATCGACTTCCTCGGACATGTCGTTGAGGAAGGGCGTATCAAGATGGACCAGAAAAAGATCCAAGCCATCACAGATTGGCCACCACCCAAGGATATCCATGCTTTGAGGGCATTCCTTGGTTTATGCAATTTCTATCGGCGTTTTGTGAAGAACTACTCTCTCATCGCAGTACCATTAACAGAACTCCTCAAGAAGGTCACGCCTTGGGATTGGGGTCCTAGGCGAGTGGAGGCCTTCAATGCACTAAAAGCGGCTATGTCTAGTAGCCCTGTCTTGGCCCTTCCTGACTTGGCCAAGCCCTTTGAGGTACAAACAGATGCTTCCGACTATNAAGGCCTTCAATGCACTAAAAACGTCTATGTCTAGTAGCCCGGTCTTGGCCCTTCCTGACTTGGCCAAGCCCTTCGAGGTACAAACAGATGCTTCCGACTACGCTCTTGGCGGGGACTTACTACAAGACGGGCATCCCGTAGCTTACAAGAGCCGGAAGCTTAAGGATGCAAAGCGGCGCTATGCCGCCCACGAGAAAGAACTATTGGTTGTCGTCCATTGCTTGCGCCTTTGGAGGCATTATCTGCTTGGATCACCGTTCGTGGTCAAGACCGACAACACAGCTGTCAGTCATTTCATGACCCAGCCAAAACTGAACGGCCGGCAGGCCTGATGGCAGGAACTCCTAGCAGAATTTAACTTCAACCTGGAGTACCGCAGCGGGAAGTCTAACCAGGTGGCCGACGCACTCAGCCGCAGAGCAGACCTAACATCGGTGTGCCTACTCGCCACCCTAAGGGGAGCGAAGTAGCCACCACCATCAAGGACCAAATACAGGATCTACTTACCAAGGATCCCGCTGCACAGTATTTTGTTGATCTAGTAGGACAGGGCAAGACTCGCCAGTTCTACATGGAGGATGGTTTCCTGAACGTAAAAGGAAACCACTTTACATTCCAAAAGGAGGGGATCTGAGAAGAACTCTCTTGGTGGAATGTCATGACACTCTGTGGGCCGGCCATCCCGGCGAAGAACGCACCATGGCATTGCTTCGCCGTGCATATTATTGGCCCCAAATGGCCGACGATGTCGCGCAGTACGTGAGGACTTGTCTAGTATGCCAGAAGGACAAGTCCGACCGCTTGACACAAGCGGGACTCCTGGAACCCCTAGCTGTTCCAAAGAGACCTTGGGAAAGTGTGTCACTGGATTTCATCACCGGATTGCCCAAGGTTGGAGACCTCACAACTATCTTGGTTGTGGTAGATTGGTTTTCGAAGTATGCCACCTTCATTGCAGCACCTCAATACACATCAGCAGAGGATACAGCTCGACTCTTCTTCGCCCATGTCGTCAAATATTGGGGCCTGCCCAAAGACATTGTTAGCGATCGCGATTCACGGTTCACTAGCAACTTTTGGACCCAATTATTTAAGTGCCTCGGGTCAGAATTAAGTCACAGCTCAAGTTTTCATCCACAATCCGATGGCCAGACGGAGCGGTTCAATGGCATGTTGGAGGAATATCTCCGCCATTTTGTTACCGGATCGCAGAAGAATTGGGTGAAGCTCCTGGATGTTGCCCAACTGTGTTTCAATTCACAAAAGAGCTCCAGTACAAACAAAAGCGCTTTTGAAATTGTTACCGGGCAACAACCGCTACTTCCACACACCGTGAATGCACCAAACATGGGGAAATCTCCTCGTGCTACTAGCTTCTCGACAGAATGGAAGCAGAATATGGAGATAGTGCGGAGCTATCTTGTTAGAGCCCAACAGAGGATGAAGAGGCATGCTGATCAGAATCGTCGCTTTGTTGAATACCAAGTGGGAGACAAAGTGATGGTCAGAATCCCAAAGCGGTACTTATTTGCAGGGGTCCATGACCCTCGCCTGTTGCAAAAATACATTGGACCTTTGTCCATTGAAAGACGCATTGGGAAAGTTGCATACCGGGTGGATACCCCAGCATGGTGGAAAATCCATCCCGTCTTCCATGTCAGCCTATTGAAACCATTCCGGGAAGACACGGAGGATCCTGCACGGAGCCAACTCACTATACCCGGTATTCGAGGCCCCGGCTCAACCGGGAAAAGGCGGGCTGAAGCTATTCTTGATGACCGGGTAATTCATGCCTCCAGGAAGGATCACCAAGAGTTCTTGGTAAAATGGCAAGGGTGTGATGCAGAGGAGAACACTTGGGAGAGGGGAACAAACCTCACAGCCTACAAGAGCCTCATTGAAGATTATTTGGCAAGTAGGGCGCCGAGGACGTCGCCAACTCAGGTGGGGGAGAATGTCATGGGCGGCTTTCCAACCATGCCCCATGACCCCTTGGACGCGCCCCGTGGCGTCCCAGCAAGCCTCTCAACGCCTAGCGCCACGGACGGCCCCGTGGTCTTTGCCGCGCCAAGTGACAAGCGCGCATGTGCCTCTGTCGCCCCCACAAATTTCCCTCGTGAGCGCTAATCCAGAAGCAGCTGACAACGGACCTGTTTCTACCCCTGTAGAAAACTAAGTCCTTTTTCCTGTATTATTAGAGTAGTTTTCATTCCATGTACTTTCATTATGTTTCTCTAGCATATTTTAGTCTATTCCTGTAACTAGGGTTTATTTTTTTTAAGCATTATTAGGGGGGATCAAGCAATCAAACATTTTCTAGCAAGCAATTCTCTGTACTGGTGTCTCTCCCCCTCGACACCGCATTGCTCTCTTTGTAACAACTTTCATTAATTCAATCAAGCTTTTATTCAATTCTCATTACTGTTCTCTCAAATTGTTGGCATTGGTTTTTCCTGCACGGCACTAACAATCTCGTCTAGTGTGCAGCGGGGACCTCACTTGGCGGACGGCAACCACCTTGACATCGGTTGCTTAGCCTTACGTCGCCCTTCTAAAAAACCTCAGGAAGGGGCCGCGTAATAGTGACCATGATTATCCAATCATGTATAGCAAACATTTTACTTCTTCACGTGTGATTCTGGACTTGAATTTTTGCACTCCTCCGCATATGGAGGCTCAAACCAATATCTAACCATGTCAAAGCCAATTTCGTAGTCGAATTATACGCACTGAGGTTCAACATTATTGTCCAAATTGTAATGTTGTTGCAACTCAGCCCCAGCAATTTGTACTTGTGCCAGCCTTACCTGATTGCATACTTGGTATAACAACACTCCTCTTGTATTAGAGATCCCTAATGTGCCTGGTAGTTCTTCTGTATGACGATCATCTGACCCGCAATAGGATGCAAAGTCTAATGGTCCATTATGTCCAGCCTAGGCAGTGTAGTATTTTTGTGCGTATCAGTATTACTTGCATTATCATGAGATCTGCTAGCAACGGTTTGTAAGACCTCCAGGAAGTAGTAGCTGCACAAGTGATTACATGTTGTGATACATAACTTCCCATCACTAACAAACTAGGATTCTAGGAAGTTCCAATTTTGTTAACTCATATGAAGTCTTCTTCATGTATTGTTTGATGTGAACTTGGGCTGGTCTATGTAGTGATTACAACTTCAGGGAACGAACATCGAAGATTCCTTAATAGGCTTGGCAAAACTTCGAACCAAGCACCCTCAATAGTACTAGCAAAACAAGAAACAATGTTAGTAGATAAAATCTTCCTTCTCTCTTCCTTATGGATTCAAGTAGAAAGTGCAGTGTGATCTCCTCCTAACACCTTCCCATATCCTTCATCATATTTCCTCATTATCCTCCTTATTACAAAGAGGCTCCCCATCCACTTCATGTCATTGATTTGCATCATCATTTAGAATTTGGCTTGGCAGTTCTTACCTTAATGTAGGGTATCTATAGCTTGTCATTACTTAGAATCTTCCTCCCTTGTGTGTCTAGTTCCGCAAATGAATGTACCTGAACAATGGCATGTTGTTCTAGTGTCATGTTAGCTAGATGATCTGCTAACTTGTTGCCTTTCCTCAATACATGAACAACCTGAAACACACGACTAGCCAGTAGTGTTTTAATTTCCTCCACTTGATTGGATATGCTCCAGGGTGGTTCCAAACTTCCTCCAACACTCTTCATCAACATAGAATCTATTTCAATAAGACATGGAGGAAACAACAAATGGATTATGTACTTGAGAGCTTCAAGAATGGCATGTGCTTCAGCTATGTTGTTTGTTGCATTTTCAATTGAATCTGCCTGGGCATTGTTTACCTCGAAAAATAAGTAACAATTAAACATGTAATGTGGTTATAAGGATATGTGATCTGATCAATGCCAATTGATAAATAGCTAAATAAATAAAGGAATTAAACGATTGAAATGGATCAAATCAGTGTAATCGCAAGTTATCGACCTCGGTTTGGGATAGATTCGAGATCAAACGTTAAGAACCACAAGAATAATAAGAATACTACGAACAAAATGGACAGTAAGAGCAGTAAAGAATTAAGAGCGAGTAAAAGAGTAGAGTGTTTGTATTTATCAGTGAATGCGTATATGGTTCATGTGTGTTAAAAATGAACAGGGTTCCCCTTCATATAGTAGAGGAATCCTAAATAAGGTAAAACTCTAATTTCGGAAGCAAAATACATGATTGATATTAATAACCATTAATAGTTCTGCCAATTCCGAGATTCCCGCCGAGATTGGTGGTCGATTGCGGATTTCTCGTTATTCCATTACTTCGATGTTGATTTTGCCTGATCTCGATCCCTCAATCTTTGTATTCTTCCAGTTTGAATTTTCTTCGGTACAGACTCACTCTCGAGGCAGACTCTGGAGCCCGTAAAATCGGGTGTGGTAAATTTTAACCGTATACAGATAGTCCCCGCGTTTCCTAGAATGAAATGATAAGAAACGATTTGAGCCTCGATTCCTCGATACCTCGGTCATGATGTCGTCTCCATGACGCTAGAGATGGATGTAAGCGAAACATCCTGTCGGTTCGGTTAAACCATCAATGCATGTCAGGCGTCCGTTGACCACTAGTGATTCCGAACCGTCGTGTTAAACCTGTAAATACCACCTCTTTAGTTAAATCAAAATTTACTTTACTTTGATTATAAACTCTCGAGTTATCAATTCTTCTTATCTTTCTCATATTGCCGCTTATTACGCCACCGTTGTTCTAACCGGAAACACTAACCTCACAACATTCTTCCACCTTTTACAAACATACAAACGACGAAGACTTCCAAGACTGTTCCGCAAAAAGAGTAATCTTCATCTTCTTCCTCTCGGCCGGCCGATGATAAAACGCCGGTAGAACCGACCCCCCATGAATATGTTACTGCCCATGCTTCCCAAAAAACCGACTTTAAAGTCGATAACCCCTCATCGGTGATGGGCCGATGCGAACATGTGTCGATGTACATGAATTCGATTACCAAGGGTCAACTTGATGCCATGAAAGAGGACTGCAAATGGGGTCAGGAGGTAGTGGTGTGCATTCCTACACCCAAAGAGAGCGTCACCACACACGTGAAAGAGGTTCTATCATGCCCCAAAACCGAGGAACGAGACCGGCGCCCAACCGGATGATCCCGGTCAAGCGGACCTGGATTGCCTTTCCTGCCTAATGCATTGCTCCGTGTTTAAAATATACATTATTCCACATGAATTAGCAATTTACAACTTAAGCATGAATTTACCATTTTTGTTCACTTCATCCTTTATCATTTCAACTTTTGGTAATCACAAAACATACAATAATTCCGATTCGGACCACGACTACTAGTAAACACAATTACTGCCCCAAAATACATATATGTACAACCCACATCATGTCTACGGAGCCTCTAAGAGTACTAAGGGTTTACACAATACTTGTTGGCAACAAGGCCCCGGCTATACCTTAAAAGACATAACATATACAAAAGAGATTATATAGACTACACACGACCCCGAGAGGAAGTGGGGCTCACCAGATCTGCTGAAGCTATGAAGGGGAAACACCACTATCGGTGGTCTGACCTACCTACTGTGGAACCACCTACATCCACATAATAGATGTAGCGCCCCCGTCAAAAGGGACGTTAGTACCGTTGAATAGTACTAGTATGTATGAACAAAGTTTATTCCAAGTGGAATCAAACAGTACACAATTGGAAGACAGTCAGGGTAACCACACAAGTACCACACAGATATACATAAAATCACAAATGAAGATTCCACAGTTACTCATTTCAATTGCTCATTTGTTGCGGCGCGGACCCCGATCCCTCCGTACATTCACATCTAACCCTTATTACCTCTCCACCCTTATTACTTCGTGTTGCGGCGCGCAACCCGATTCTACCTTACAATTACACTTCACCCTTATTACCTCTCCACCTTTATTACTTCGTGTTGCAAGCGCAACCCGATCCCGCCGTACAATCACATTTGATAGTAACAATAACTAATAATTTTATCACATGGATATTCATCATCGAGAACATAAGTTCATATCAACCAACAACTATATGAAGTCAAGGCGCAATTATCCTTACCAAACAGTAATTCACATATGGTTTTGCCATCATTATTTAACTCAATTAAATCAATCCACAGATTCTTTTCATCATTTGCCACACTCGGTCCTTAGCAATTAGATACCTTCCCACATTAGAGTACGTTAACATTCGTTCATTTAGTAGCACATACTGCCATATTGACATATTCGAACATTTAACAAACCTTACACATGGTAGGATAAGCACAAAGAATCACCCTTCACAATCGCAATTAGCATGGTAATCGACTAAGGAAATCAGAGAATGAAATCTTACACCTCCATACAGCAGGACAATCAATTCGCATATGCTCGAGAAAGAATTTCATACTGTGTGCTCGGACACCAACAAGGTGACTCTACAAAGATTAAAGTTAGACATACATACCTTGAATCGGAATTGCCCTTTAATTTTCTACCACAATTCACTGGACCTTCTAGTACCTTCAAGCTAGTTCACAATGTGGCATAATTGAACTTAGAATTAGGAATAGTGACCATGTATTGAACTCACTTGAGTATTCTATCAAACACTAGGTGTTCCTTTAGATTAAATGGCCTCTTTTTAGTGATATTACTCTAACCCATTTCCTTTTACTAGATTATGACTAGTTGGTTACATGCATGCAAGACTCCTACCCCCATCTTCATGAACTCAGCTAACCATGTTTCATTTTGACAAAAGCTTGAAATTAAGGTTGATGGGGTAGAAGCTTAACTCTTGTAGCGAAGAAAATGGTGTCCTACTTGATCAATTCCAGACCTGAGTAGTGATAGAGGAACAAATTTAATGAAGTTGGAACTCTCTCTCTCTAGAACCCACTCTCTACTCTATCTAATTTATAAGAAAATAAGCTTAACATGAAAGGGGTAAGTGTCTTAATGAACTGGGGTCGGGTATAAAATTAGAATTTTAATAGTCCCGAAGAAGAAATGCGGTCAGGGATGCGATCGCATTCCTTCTATGCGGTCCGCATTCCTGTCGCATAAATGGCCCTCAAATGGGCCAAAAAGAAAAGCAGACTGCCCAGGTATGCGACCACTATACGGTCTGCATACCTGTTATGCGATCGCATTGTGCGTCGCAGAACTCCCTCCGCAAATATCAAGCTCCAGAATGCGACAACTATGCGGCCCGCATTCGTGAAATGCGATCGCATACTAGGCCGCATAGTTTTCCTCAAAATGGACAGCAAACTGTCCAACTATGTGATCAATATGCGGTCCGCATACCTAATCTGCGATCGCATAGTGGACCGCAGACCTGCACAAATCTGGAAAGTTATATCTTTTAAGTCCTGGGGTACTTTTTACTCAAAAAGGGTCCGTTTTAAGAATTCTACAGTTATAACAACACGGGGACCTATTTGGGCATTATTTTTAGCCATGAAATTTTACGGGTCTTTACATTCTCTCCCACTTAGAATCATTCGTCCTCGAATGAGGATCAGGGAATCACTTAGTTAAGAGAACACAAAACATGCCAACCTCCAAATTTTTACTAACTCCGATATTTCCTGAAAATTTTGCCAGAGTTTCCTTTGTAATTAGGCCTATCTACATGTCAGAGAGCCCCCAAAACACATTTTAACCAATTCCACACATTTTAAGTTACTCTATCAACTTGCACATACTCCGGTCATTTCAACAAGCTACATATAATTCAATTATTTCCACAAGCCTCACATAGTTCGGTTAACTCCACAAACTTGCATATCATTTAACTATCACATGAATTGCACGTAATTTACCTTACTTCAAGGAGTTGCACATTACCGAAATAATTACAACATACAAAAATATGGCACAACTTGAGAAGTTACAATAGTAGGGAAACTAGGGGGAAATGGGGTGCTTTTGCACAAAATTTGACAAAATATATAATTCCTTAGGAATGACAATTTTCAAACCATTACCGAACTTATTCAAACAAATGGGGATACTTCTCTTTCATTTCATTTTTCGCTTCCCACGTGGCTTCTTCGACTTGTTGACTTTGCCATAACACTTTAACATAAGCAATCTCTTTGTTCCTCAATCTACAGACTTGCCTATCAAGAATAGCAACTGGAACCTCTTCATAAGACAATCATTCATTACTTTTAACTGTCTCAACCGGAACAATGGCGGATGGATCCCCAATCACCTTCTTCAACATGGACACATGAAACACCGGGTGTACTAATGACATCTCAGGGGGAAATTCTAGCCTATAAGCCACATGTCCTATTCTTTGAGCAATCATATATGGCCTGACATACCTTGGGCTCAATTTCCTTTTCTTCCCAAACCGCATCACTCCTTTCATGGGAGACACCTTCAAGAATACCCAATCATCTACTTGAAACTCCAGTTCTCTTCGATGAACGTCCGCATAGGATTTCTGACGACTCTGAGCAGTCTTCATCCTCTCCTGAATGACTTTAACTTTTTCCATAGCTTGGTGCACAAGATCCGCTCCTATCAGTTCTGCCCGCCAACCTCGAACCATCCAATCGGAGACCTACACCTCTTTCCGTACAATGCCTCAAATGGGGCCATCTGAATACTAGCATGGAAACTGTTATTATAAGCAAATTCTATAAGCGGCAAGTGATCATCCCAGCTACCCTCGAAATCTAATACACAAGCCCGTAACATATCTTCAAGTGTCTGAATGGTCCGCTCTGCCTGACCGTCAGTTTGCGGGTGGAAAGCTGTGCTGAGATTTACCTGCGTCCCCAAACCTTGCTAAAATTTCTTCAAAACGTTAGCTGTGAACTGGGCCCCCCAATACGAGATAATAGATACTGGAGTACCATGGAGTCTGACTATTTCCTTGATATACAACTGAGCGTACTGTTCTGCAGTATCGGTGGACTTGACTGGCAAGAAGTGAGCTGATTTCGTGAGTCGATCCACTATCACCCAAAT